>OZ035997.1:16964462-17189722 GCA_964035015.1 Corallium rubrum
GAAACTGAGCTATCCAAACACGTCTGGCGATTGAGAGACAACAAGAGAGAATTTACCATCAAATGGGGAATCATTAAACAAACCCAAGCAAGCTCAAGAAGATGTCGCTTATGCCTAGAAGAGAAACTCCTGATCTTAAAAGGCCGGAAGAAGAACATTCTAAACAAACGCTCGGAACTATTTTCTAAATGCCGCCATGTAACTTAAAACCCCCTGTAAATGTATATACATGAATAATTAAACATAATCTGTCAGTTGCCTGACGATCGCCGAAGTGCGTGAAACTCAGAGTAGTGACAGCAAAACTATTTGTCTTTGTTGATTTATATATATATATATATATATATATATATATATATATATATATGAAAAATATATTGTAAATAACTGTGCCATGGGGACTCATGTAAAGCTCAATATACTGTACGAAGTCAATTTTTGTGAAATGGTGTTTAGGTGTACAGTTTAATTCTGGGTCTGAACACGAATGTAAATTATAAATTAATTTCAACTCGATGTTTGTATATCTACAATATTAGTGTCAATAATGTATCAATAACGAAGAACATTGGCAGAAACTACATGCAGTAAGTAGCGATGATTCTAAATGTTCAAGTGATGGGTTCGAACAGACACCAGTGTCCCCAATAGAAATTTGGAGAGAAATACTTTGGTACCAGTCCGCGGGCTTGATCTATAAAACATGGTGACAGCTCTGTCATGGCCTAGAGTTGCATTTCAGTAAACGGTGTTAGGAATCTGCTCATGATTAAATTAAATTCTAGAAATTACATATATAAACAAATTTTGTTTCATCCTGCAACAGTATGCTGCACCTTTTGCACCTTGGGGGCAACGACTGATAGAACCAATTCATCTTTCAACACGATGATCCCAAACATGGACACAAAATTATTTCGAGCATTTTAGGAGAAGAAAATAATCCCAGAGCCGGGCGTAGGGTCGAAGGCCGGTGAGGGTGCTAATCTCGACATGCGTGGAGTCCACTTTACACGCGTGTTAAAATGCGAATCAGTTTGAGCGATCTGAATATTTGTATATATATATATATATATATATATATATATATATATATATATATATATATTTATAAAATAAGGTGTCCTCTACGCACGCTCTGATTGGCTGGGCTCCGTGCATTTGTAAGAGAACAGAGATCATGAATGACGTAAAATGGCGTAGAATGGTGTCAGCTGGCCGGAAAAGCCCGCCAAATTCCTAAACTACCTCACTTTTAGTTTGATTTTTCCTCTTCTTATTTTATAAAACAAATAAAACATATCGCTCCTGTGCATATGTACTCTTATAAAGGTACGTTTGACGTCATTTGAACACGAAAGAAGTGTAAAGGCACTCGACTATCGCCTCGTGCCTCTACTCAACTTCTTTCGTGTTCAAGTGACGTCAAACGGGCCTTTATCCCCGAGCCCGGTGAGGGTGCTAATCTCGACATGCGTGGAGTCCACTTTACACGCGTGTAGAAAAAGCAAGGGAGACAAAATCTGGAAATTGTTCGTATATATATATATATACGTCGTAGGGTGTCACGCGGTAAAAATAATTGGGCACTGGTGACTAGCTTTGAAGCAAACTTTATATAATTTCCATATTATGCAAAACAAAATGGTTTCAAATGGTTTCGTTTTAAACGGAAAGAAGCAGAACAACGAATAAAAGCAGGATACAAACAGCCGGTTTAATATATCTTGAAGAGAAACCAGAAAACCTGAAGAAACCAAACGCCGTATGGTAAACAAAAACTCGATCTGAATTGTAGTGTTTGTGGTCACAGGTCAGTAGTGGTCTCAATAACATTTTAAAGTTGACGATAGGACATTTGTGTTCATTTACTTTGCTGATTGTAATCAGCATTTATTTATTCATTAATATATTCCGTAAACGCCAAGAACGGCAAGACGTTTAAATAGAACCCTTTTAGACACTCGTCAGTTGTAAACTTAATCTAGCAACTATCATATAAAGTTTTTTATAATATAGCTACTAACGGTATATGAGCTATCTTGCAATCTGACTGGCTGCATTACTAACTGTATATCAATTATATACAGCGAGTAGTGAAAAACAAAATGGCGGCGTAGTTTTCTTAAACTATTGCAGATGAAACTGGCTGTTTTTTTCAACGTATAGCTCAGAAAAAACGTGAGCTAAGAAGGGGAAACTAACATTTAACACAAAATACACAACCCAAATGCACAATTTACAAACTTAAGATGGTAAATCCATTTTAAAAACCGTCTTAAGAGTTTACAAAACCCGATTTGAATTGTCAAGTTGACACAATGTTTTGTCAGACAAATTAAAATCCACAAGAATTGAATTTATAAGTACAACCATTATTATTACTCAGCAAAGTGGGTTTTGAAGTAATAAATCATTATGGATAAAGACTGTGTTATTCTTTCAGATTAGAAATATTGAAAAACAACGCGTAATTTTCGCTATTAATTATATTTTTAGCTTCTTTGTCCATTTAAAAAGCCAAAGATTCACAACCACGACAGATTAAGAAATAGATCACCCACCTTTTGACTTTTAAAAGCTGTTTTTATTCTTCATTCAATCTTTTCAACGTATTTTCTGGCTTCTGAGAGAAAATTCTGAAGCTGTTTTCAACTCAGCAAGAAACTTGAAAACATAAACTACAATACGCATGACGGAAGCTCATATGTGGCGGATATTCAATTAATATAATTTATTGCAATAAATCAACAATTTTGCATTAATTATCATAACATATTTTGCTATATTATAAAACAATCATACCATTGGCTCTCGTCGTATATGAACTCATAGCCAACTCGGCGAAGCGCCTCGTTGGCTATGAGCTCATATACGACTCGAGCTCATGCTATAATTGTTAAATACCTTGTCCCTTTAATATGTTGTTTTCAAGTTTTTGCCCATTAAGCAGTATACAGCTTCACGTTTTCGTGCTTTCCCTTTGCTACTGTGGACGTGATGTTTTTCATTGACTTAATTGCAAGCACTTATCAGTTATCATAAATACTCATAGGCTTTGTCTATTTTCTTTTGTCCTGTATTATACAGACTGAAAGGTTGTCTGATGTTTTTATCTCCTATTATAAATGTAGTTTTTCAGCTGTTAACTTTTAATTTTGCCTTTGCAAAACATAAAAGTAATTCTTTTGGAAACCTCCTAAATGGCTAAAAAGAATATATTTTTACAACCAGAGTTTAATATGAAATCTGTACGTTTTCCTTTGATATGTTTCAACTTTCTTTTAGTCATCCTAATCATAAATTCTGTAATTATCCTGAGGATTATCATTTGTTTTTGCTGTATATCAGGAGTGCTTATTTTAATTGGAAGGTGAGGTGGGTGGGGTGTATTTAAAAAAGCATATAAAAGCAGGCGAGGGGTTGTTGCATTTATGTATTTCTAGTAAGAGTACATATGCACGGAGCTTTATGTTTTATTTGTTAAATGCAGGGGTGTGGACGGACCACGCGCGGTGAAGATTGTAGGGCACTGGAAACAATATAGTTCTTGACAAAACAGATTTGAAGTAATATATTCTTGACAAAAAGACTTGAGAAAGGAGTTTGGGGGATACGTACATTCATTTCAAAAGAACAGAAACAAATCAACGTCTTGACTAAAGGAAACCCGTCAAACCGAACCTCGAAAGAGGGAAAAAGATATAGAAAACCAACAATGATAAAGGCCGAAAAGTTTAAGCTACGGTAAAAATATAGAGCAGTCGCTCTCAGTAATCACGAACACTGTTCGAGTTTCCCTGTTTACATCTATGACCGTTAATTTTGTTTTATATTGACATTTTGTGTGTCCTTGAAGTCCGTTTTACACGTATCATATCCATAATTGCATGTTTTTTCTTGCCGATGCCCGTTGTATTTTATACCTGTGGCTGCCGTCTTATCTTAAATAGTTTTCTTTTTGTAAAACTACTTAATATGACTTAGCGGTTGTTTATAATTTAGCATAAAAAATGGGAAAATAATTTTTTTAAAACGTACAAATGCTGTTGAAATATTTATTAAGGCCCATTAACATGTATGTGAAAACATTTTCAGCAATTCAGATTTCGAAATGAAAAACTGTTTTTGTTATATTTGTTTAAATAAATTTAAAATATCATAAATGAATACCAGCCAGGCAGTTTGAGTAGTTTACAAAATGCAAATATTTTTAGATACCAAGCAATGGTCTTTGTGGTTAAAAAAATAGATGGTTAAAAAAATAGAGTTTTTGTTTTTTATTTCAAATATTCTACCAGAATTTCAAACTATATTTTCATTATGGTTATTGCATTTATGTATTTCTAGTCTAAATGGTTATTAGTATAATTTCATAGTGGAAAAGAGGCTTTCCAGCTTTCTGATTGGTCCGCTCAGCGGTGAATCTGAGGCATAGAAATAATATACCTAGAATGCTCTCTCCTCCGCAGAGGCGCGGGCATGCGGGCGAGGGAGAAGACGAGCGAGGAATGATGGGAAGAGGGAAAGAAAAGTAGCCTCTGCCAGATAATGTTGTCAATATGGCGCCCAAATTCCGTGATGGACTAGGCACCAGACTCGGAATTTCAATATATAATCAAATTTAAAGTTGGAAATCCATAAATTGTGAATAAAAGACACATTTAAATTGCTGGCAGACAATTCTCAACTCGAGAATGTTAATATTGTTACACAAGGACAGGATTTTCCAGTTTTTAATTATGCAATTAAACATGTAAACAAACGCTAGCCGAGAAAGTTTATATCAAAAGACACTGAACTGTTGTAAACATAGATCTTACCTATGATAAGCTGCACGTATATACGTAGGGCATGGGACATTTGCGAGCTTGGTGTAATGTAGAAAGTTAGCGCTGCATGTTCGTTGGCTTTGTTTATCAACGATTCAACGTTCGATATTAAAACGTTTGTCAGTCTGGCAGCGTTTCGAATTTTTTTATTCGTTCCGCAGGTGATTTCCATAGAAAAATTCAGAACTAATAACATCCAGAGCAACGTTCTAGACTTAGATCTTGAAGAAAACATTGTATTTCGTGCAAACTATCGTCGCTATCTCCCATGACCAGAGAACCGCCGATGTGTTACTTTACTGAAATCTCTTCGTATTCAGTTCTGCCGACTTGAAATTCGATGTTAAAAAATCCTTCTCCAGCGTACTTGCACTTATTGCAAAGCATTCTATATCTTCTTCTGCATTATGGTTATCGTAAAGAGAATAAAGAAGTCTAAATTAATTGAAATATAGTTTACATCTAAATTGATTTAAAATGGCAGACACGTAAATAACAGCAAAAATCAAATAAATTCATGTAATCGCACTATTTATTCACGAAATTCGTCATGCTAACCTTTGATACTTAGATCTTGAAGGGAGTGCTGAATTTCCCCCAAATCGTTGGGTTTTTATGGCATTTAGTAGCGCTTACCGCAGAACCGCAAATCCTGCCACAGAACGGCACATTATCTGGCAGAGGCTTCTCGCCTCTTCTCGCCGCTTTTTCCACCTTCCCGACGTTCCCCGCGCGCTTTACGATAGCCCGCGCGCCTGCGACAATTGCCTGCAACTAACCAGAATAGAAGCCTCTGCGGAGGAGAGAGCCTAGAATGCGGACTCCTATCTCCTGTCAGTCAAAAAATTGTCGCCACAAAATGGCGGATTTATAAGGCCAAAAGGAACTCGCCCTAGGACTTTTTAACAGTTTTTCACACGGCCGTGGTTGGTAACCGGTGTGGAGTGGACGATGGATGTATTTTAGCACTGAATTTCTTTGTTTTTTACGCCGGGAAATTTCTGGATTAGTGCATTTAAAGATAAAGGCATGTGAAGTGCAAAAACATTTCGAACATCAAACCCTGGATGTAGACATGGTGACGATAGTGGCCTTTTAATACGAATGGTTTTAGTGTTTTTACTCTTTTACATTATATTTGAATGATTCCCACTTTCCAATCTATATGTAATCTATACTGAATGTGGAGGATTAATCCAGGAGACAGTAAGTGTTTTGTTCTTTTTTATCCAATCTAATAGGGATTTCTAGCTTGTGATTTTTGAAATATAAAATATGTTTATGCACCTGTCATACTTTTTATACATCAGTCTTTTCCGACATCTATTTATACTGACATTTTAACTCCGTGTTTTTCTTAAAGTTTTTGTTTCTCCTAGTTTCCATTACGTATTTGATTAGTTTCTTTTCTTTTTCGTTTTTCTAGTTTCAAGTTTAGCATGAGCCTATCTTTTTGTTGCTTTTCGTATTGTGGTGAATTGATCGAAATATAATTTTGAACTTATAGTTTTTAGTACGTTTAATAAAGCAAGTGTCTTGCAAATTGTTTTATTTTATGCTAATGTGTATGTGGCTGATTTGTTGTCATGCATGTATCCAATTTATTCCTATGATACGTCCTCCAATTCTTTACTTTGAGAGGCGATCATTGTTGTATATTTATCGCCACCCCTTTGCAAAATTCAAAATGGCGGATCTATAAGGGCAAAATAAAATTTAATTTGGACACCTGTCACGTGACAGAGCACGCATTATTTTTTCTATGATCTGAGGTAATCCATAGAGATCATCCCCGAGCCCGGGCGTAGGATCGAAGGCCCGGAGCCCGGGTGAGGGTGCTAATTTCGACACGCGTGGAGTACACGCGAAATTACAGCAAATGGGAAAGAAATTCTGCGAGATGTTTATATATATATATATGTCAACAAATCCACAACTTTCGCAGTTCGGAATTCGAATAGCAGGGTTACTGGTAGACCGAAAACGACACTGTGTCCTGAAACTGGCCGAAGCCTGTAAAGAAATCTGCTCTGATGTATTCTACTTAACTCGTGGGAGAACGATGAAATCAGTTTGAAACAAACGGCTTTTTAGATGACTTGAAGAGAACTGAATGATGCCTGGTCACGGAGAAACCGAAAGAAACCGAACGAGAAAAACAATCTGAATTCTGAAAAGAGTATAGACTGAATTGGCAGTGTTTGTGGTGACAAAGGCAGAAGAAAGTTTAACGGTAGGAGATTCATATTTAACAGTTTAGCTGAGTCTTGAAAAAGAAAATCATGCAATATAAATAATATTCTTGTCTACAGTTGTCTTTGGACGCTAGGACGTGGCATTGTGTCTTTTCTTGGCCACTATTATCTATTTTGAATGAAAATTTGTTATTTGGTTCATCTCGTTGTTATAGGACTATAGTCTTAGTCTTAGGACTATAGTCTTAGGACTATAATCTTAGTCTTAGGACTATAATCTTAGTCTTAGGACTATAATCTTAGTATTAGGACTATAGCCTTAGGACTACAATCTTAGTCTTAGGACTACGGTATATATAGTCTTAGGACTATAATCTTAGTCTTAGGACTATAGTCTTAGGACTATATATAGTCTTAGTCTTAGGACTATAGCCCTAGGACTATAGTCTTCTTAGGACTATAGCCTTAGGACTATAGTCTTATAAATTTAGTCTTAGGACCATAGTCTTAGACTTATAGGACTATAGTCTTAGTTTAGGGCTATAGTTTCTTTTTTAATATTGACTTTGTATGCTCTTTCGGTGTGTCAATACTTAATACTACAGTACATGACTACAGCCAGGTGAACTTTGCCAATGAATTTTCCTTGATGTTATACTGGTTTGTTTCTCTCTTTCTATTCAACATTTTTCAGGCTGTTAATTTTATTATTACATAGACTAAATATAAAAACTATAATTGACTTAAATAAAAAACAAAACAACCAAAACCAGAAAGTGTGTGTGATGGTGGTGGTGGGGGTGGGGGTGGCTTACAAAAATGCATATATTAAAAGTGGGCGAGGGGTTGTTGCGATCATGTATTTCTAGTATAAATACTAGAGTGGGCATCCAATCCTAATTTCAGCCAACCACAGGTAACCAATTGAAGGCTGCCATATTGGATAAATTGGTTGGCTAAACAACGATGCCCGGATGAAATTTCTTGGTTCCAGGCTTTTTTTCTGTACCCGAAGCTAATTTTACATTTCTTGTTTATCTCGCCGCATTTGTTTATGGAAAAAGAAGGTGGAAAACTCACGAACTACGTATTGTTAAAATACATCGTCTACGTATGTTGTCACAAATTTCATAAGCTTTTGTTTCATATATAGTTGAAGTTTCTTCGTTATCTGTAGCGTTTTAAAACGTTCAAAATGTTCACACCTTTGTTCGTCAAATGATGAGAAATGGAGTTATCACAAGTGCTTAGAATTTTGGCTGTTGTTTTTAAAATACTTATCGCACAACCTTGAGCAATATATCAAACAGAACATATTGTAAAATTGAATTTCTGGTAGAACTTTTAAGTTCTTATCTGAACCAGAAGTGTTCTAAAATTGTGAAAACATTTGTCATTTTGATCTGGCCTGGGTGAAGTTGGTAATGTGGGAAGCCGTTTGTTTTGTCTTTTGCAGTTTTGGCAATTAATTCGCAACTAAAACTTCTTATGCGCATGCTTCAACTAAAAAGCTAGACACTTTTCCACACCTTCACATTTGAATTAGATTTTGTTTAAGATATATCTAAAGTTCATACCTAAAGTATTCCAAAAGTTATAGATGAAAGCAAACACCAAAACTGCAAAAGACAGAACAAACGGCTTCCCACATTGACCAACTTCACCCAGGCCAGATCAAAATGACAAATGTTTTCACAATTTTAGAACACTTCTGGTTCAGATAAGAACTTAAAAGTTCTACCAGAAATTGAATTTTACAATATGTTCTGTTTGATATATTGCTCAAGGTTGTGCGATAAGTATTTTAAAAACAATAGCCAAATTCTAAGCACTTGTGATAAGTCCATTTCTCATCATTTGACGAACAAAGGTGTGAACATTTTGAACGTTTTAAAACGCTACAGATATCGAAGAAACTTCAACTATATATGAAACAAAAGCTTATGAAATTTGTGACAACATACGTACACCATGTATTTTAATAATACGTAGTTCGTGAGTTTTCCACCTTCTTTTTCCATAAACAAATGTGGCGAGATAAACAAGAAATGTAAAATTAGCTTCGAATACAGAAAAAAAGCCTAGAACCAAGAAATTTCATCCGGGCATCATTGTTTTGCCAACCAATTTATCCAAGATGGCAGCCTTCAATTGGTTACCTGATTTATCCCCCAATGCCCCCTCTAGTTTATATATGATCTCTATGAGGTAATCAGGGTCACCGCCTAGCGCGGTGACTATTGCATCACAAGAAATTGTTCTTCAAAAGTAGTTTTAGAAAAGAGACTGGTACTATGAGATTTTAGAATTTGTTGATTCATTGAACTGTTGATTTTTTTTTCAAAATGGGGTCTGTAGTTTTTGAGACAAACAAAAGAGCATAATACTGAAAACATTTATCACTGAGATGTTGTACATATCGAATATCGTAAAAACAAAACTTTATAAAGGTAAGGAAGTATATTTTCTATAATTCTTTGTATTTTTTTGTATGTTTTTGGCTAGGTTTTGGTCGTAGCAATGTTTTCGAAAACTTCGTCATGAGTGAAGAACATATTGAACATGAATTAAGTGCAAAAAAGCCGTAACACAGGATCCAAAACACCAGAATAAAAGTATTTTTAGCATATATTTGAATGTATGTACAAGTTGAATTACAAAGTAGGATGTTGTTTACTCTATTTTTGAAATTATTTACTGACAAAGACTGTGGCTTGCTAACATCGTCTGTGAATAAACAGAATCACCACTGTTAAAATGAAGGCAGTTGTTTAAAAGTTTTTGTTTCAACGTTATTGGTTTTTATCAACCTCTGAAATTATACTAAAACAATTAGTCACCTCAGTCTCAGTGACTATCGGTGTATTTACCAATAGTCACCTCGACTTCGGTGACTAATTGTTAATTAATGCTGTCTAGCATTCAAGTAAGAAAATGTCTAATCAGCAAATATTAATTTGTTATTTACTGTACAGTATATACAGTACAGTACAGAAATTTACAAATTCGTGGATGAACAGAAGCTACTGTACAGTACAGTAGTATAATTATTTTGAAACTTTGACAAAAACTTAAAAACTTGACAAAATCTGTGGCAAAAAATGTAGAGAAGGTCACTATGATACTGTAAACTGCACTGGCCACTGGTCATCTGCAGGGGGATTTTCACAATTCGTGGCAAATATCAAATTGTTCACAGACGTTACTGGTACTTAATCCAAGTCATGTTTGCTTATTATGACAGGCTAATATGCATGATGAAAACACATGGTTCGTTATTGATTTGTGATTAGTGCTTTAAACATTTTTATACATTTTAGCAACCTGGCACAAGAATTTTAGTGAAACAAGACGCCCGCTAGGCGTGAACTCGGGCTACTGTGGGCTGGCGCCTAGCAAAATAATATAACAACAGTGCTGTTTGGAGTTACAGTAATGGTTGAATTTGATGCAACTTTCAGTCAATTGACTGTAGTAGTGTAATATTCATCATAGAGAAAATCATGGTGGGTATACTGGTGTACCAAAACATTGATTTGGCAGCCATATTGGTTTGCCAAAATAGTGGCCATACTGGTGTACCAAAACAATGAAATAGTGGACAATCAGCCATACTGGTGTACCAAAACAATGAAATAGTGGTAATACTGGTGTACCAAAACAATGAAATAGTGGCCAATCAGCCATATTGGTGTACCAAAATAATGAAATAGTGTGGCCATACTGGTGTACCAAAACAATGAAATGGTGGCCATATTGGGGTACCAAAACAATGAAATGGTGGCCATACTGGTGTACTAAAACAATGAAATAGTGGCCATATTGGTGTACAAAACAATGAAATGGTGGCCAAACTGGTGTTACCAAAACAATGAAATGGCAGCCATACTGGTGTACCTAAACATTGAAATGGTGGCCATATTGGTGTACCCAAACAATAACTTGATGAAAGTAATGTATAAACTGTTGAATAGAATCGACTTTTATTTGCAAGACATCAGTACAATAAATCAATAAAAAACAATACAAGCAAAAATGAAGCAAACCACAAATATTAATACAGTTTAAACCTCAATACATTTACATACAGATACAGCATTCACAGACACAAGTCAGCTAGTTTGGCTAAATGTCAACCTCGAATCGATGAAGATGTAAAACATAGCATGTTTACCTTTCACTTGCAAGTTGGCTTTACCAACTTTCTTTGTTCTTTGATTTACAGCACTTGAGCAACATTTTCCAGTAGAATTTAATAACACATGTATAAAATTGATCGAGAACACATTGATCGAGAGTTGATCGAGTACTACTCATTTTCAGCGTACGGTTATCGAGATCGCCGACCAACCCAGGTCTACTATAGTCTATTGTAAGCATTGTGAGCGTGTTTATCATTAAAACACAAATTCACTTCGAACAACACAACCAAAGGCCGTCAGGAAAAGAAAAAACTCGCGACTCATGCATGAAAATCAGCCATGATGAAATCATTTGAGCACGCTTCAGGTCGCAAAGGCTTTTGGGAAATGTTGCACAAGAAATGCAATTTGTCGACACGGCTGGGAGGTCCATATAGAAAAAGTATTTGCCCGAGGTCTTAAAAAGGCCCGAGGCCGCAGGCCGAGGGACATTTTTTAGACCGAGGGCAAATATTTTTCTATACGGACCGACCAAAACGGTACATAACGTATTTATTTTTTTGTTACATAATTAGATAAATTAAATTAATTATAATTGAATTAAGTTGCGTGATCGAGATGACGTTCACGTGACATTCAAAAGTCCAAAGTTTATCGTTCGACAGTAAACAACTGCCGACATGCAGTCTGACAGGGAAGCTTGGAACCTCTTTCGTGATTAAAAAACAGTCAAAACTTGAAGATCTAGTTACGAAGGGAAGTCAGAATGGAGTCCAAGTGTTTTTAAAGTTTATTTGATAAAGATTCTTCGTCGTTCTTCTTCGTCGCTTGCTCGTTTTTGGCTGTTCGCTTGGAAAATCGCTTTCAATACTGGCTGACTGCATGCAAATTTAAAGTGGCTCGTTCGAGTTTGAGGACGAAAATGCTTGTAATAAACCATTTGTAACTTTTTTCAAAGACATGACACGATGAGGTTGGCATGTGGAAAATATTTGACTAAAGGGTAAAGACTTGTAGCGGTTTTGTTGAGTATATAGTTGGACGACAGCCTGACAGTAATAGTATCAAAAGGTTTCAGCTTTTCTGTCTTCTCATGGTATGTTTTTTTATATATACTTCTATATAGTTTCATTTATTGATTTAAAATACTGTGTTCACAAGTTTATGTATGTTTTGCCTACTGTTTTAAACTGTTTTCATACGTCGTTGAGCAATAATACTTTAAAACTTTATAAATGTCGCTCGCTGAAATTTTGCTTTATCACAGTTTTCTCGCGTTCTTTTAAAAGTCGTTGTTTTCACACGGAGTTGTCAAAGCCACTTGGATAATAAAACTCATTTGCATCCCTGTAGCTCTCTGCTGAATATATTTTTTCTGTGGCAAGCGAAATGACAGAGTGTAAAAAAAATAAACTTTTTTGTTTGTTTTTGTTTTGAAATCCGCAGCGGTCCGTATCGGCACAGAATAGTAAGACAACCAGAAGTCCGACTCGAGTGAAAACTTGTCCGCATTTCTTCAATGCGCATGCGCGATATTTTACGCCATCTGACGCCATCCTACGCGATCCTACGCAATGTTCTACGCCATCCTACGCAATCCTGGCAAGTTCCCCCGGCAGTTTTAACCTTCTTTTGAAGGTCCAAACTGCCGGGGGAACTTGCCAGGATGGCGTAGGATGGCGTAGGATGGCGAGGGATCAAGATGCGCGGGGCGACATGCGCGAGGACATAAACTTCAAAGGTTCCGACGCGAGTCGGACTTCTGGTTGTCTTTCTATTCTGTGGTATCGGGGTCCGTATCGTGTGTAGCCTGCGTAGCCGGCGCTGGGGATTGGGACGGACAGTGAAAGGAGCGCCTGCAGTCACCCATTGTTATTTTTCGTGTATAGCGTTCGCCGGCGAACGCTCGCAATCCCTGCTCGCAATCTATTGGTTGACACGCTAATGACCTATCAATCAAAGAGAGTTTGAATTTCCGCTGCAGACGTTGGCGAAGAAGAGCGTTGTGAAAATGTGCCTCGCATATAATATAAGGAAACGAGCTCAAAATAAATTGAGATTGAGAAGAGAGTGGCCATAAGGCAGCTGCATATGCATCCGAAGGAAAATGTTTATTCGCTGGTTTCCCAGCAGTTAATTACGGTAAGATTTTCCCGCAAGACGTGGCCCCGTCGCGACTTCGGCTTAAACGACGAGTAACTGAATTCTCTGACATTGGCTTGAGCGAAACATAATTCATGTAGAATTTCTTACACTCGCATCAGTGGGATCTACTCAGGCGTACTTCTCCTGCTGCATTGGCCATCAGCGCCAGGCTATTAAATTGAACTCAGTATTTTTATTGATATGCGTGCGAATGTCGCGAAATGTTATGATTATATTTATATTGATCGTCATAGTCGTTTATACATACACATGTTTTATAACTACGAAATAATCTGTCTGAGCTTTCTGTAGCCCACTCAACATAAATTGTTTAATTATTTAAAATATTTTGCAGTGAACACTATTAACCGTTTAAAACCAGACAAGATATAGCAACAGCAGAATAATATAATGTTGTCAGACGCTGACACAGCGAATTACATATACCACACAAATTCCTGAATCAAGAAAGCACATTCATAAACTGTGCTATTTTAGTTAATTCTAGTTACGTGTTTCTTAAAGGGAGTAAATATTCGATCAACTTCCAAATTAATTAAGCTAAATATTAAATTTAGCTCAGGTTTTTGAAATTGACAACTTCCAAAAATATACTGTTTTAATTAGGGGGCGGCACGAAAAATAACAATAGGCGCCTGCAGGCGCTCCCTTCCCCAATTACACCAGCGCCGGCTACGCAGGCTATATCGTGTGATACGGACCGCTCGCTAAGCCAATCAGAGCGCGCGAATCAGATGGATACTGGACCGCAAAAAAATAAATAAAAATAACAGAGCCGAAACCTAGACTCGGCTACCACAGGTAGCCCGAGTAAAAATTAAGCATTTTAACAATATGATAGAACACTGCCATACATCCTATAAAGTCAATCACACAGGGAAGGAGAGCCGCCATATTGACAAGGTACAGTAAGTACTAGATTTTATTCAATATTGTATATAAATTTTTGATACTTATGGTAATTATTTTAACACAAATATTATCATCTGTTTACATGTCTATACAGTATAAGTCTTTCAAAAACTCATTAATAAATCATGAGGAAAATTCAAAAGAAATTAAAGTTTAATCAGTGTCTTTATATGTGATAAAGATACCTCCTGATTTACATAAATTTTAGCTTTGACTTTCTCGGCTTAGAGAAGGTTATTTTTCAAACTTACTACACCAATGAACTTACCAAGTGGTTCGTTTTTGAAGCCGTTCAATAAACTCGCAGTTCGTGTTTTATCAGATATAAAAACACTCGGCTTCGCCTCGTGTCTTTATATCTGATAAAACAGGACTGCTTGTTTATTAAACAGTACATAAAGGTCTATAAAGTCTTATATATTTTGAAGTATATTGTAGTAAAAATGCCTGCACCACAGGCTGTCACACTGCACCTAGAGAATAGAGATTAGTCTGCCTGTGTTTGAACATCAGAATATTAATATGGAGTGGTTAGATAGAGTGCAGTTTAGCAAATACCACTTATCCACTGACTGCCTGAGAAGGCATCTACAGTTGTACTGCAAATATTGTAGGGTAAGCTTTATGTTGGAGTTGGCCCTACAAACTTAGTATTGGATGCTCAGGTGTCTGCTAAGCTGCACTAACTTGTACATGTATTAGTATGTACAGTACCATCTGGTTTGCCACGTTCTTTACAGTCTTTACACAACCACATATATTAATGCACTACTGCATTTATTAATACTAACAGTGATTTCAATGGAGTGAACCAGAGTTAGACTGGCCCTATGTGCCATTGTGTCAATGGCACATGCACCTCCTTAGGATGCCATTACTGCACCCCTTTCCTGTTGTATAATATTATATTTGGTCGTGCAATTCCTATTTAAAAACCCGATTTCGGATTTATAGTCATTTTACATTTTAATCAGTATGGTACAGCTAATAGTATATTACGATTAAATAATATTTTAGTATGCTTCATGCAGCTGACAGCCTGACATGAAGTAGTCACCTAACTAATGATGGTACTGTACACACATTGTGAGTTGATTTGTCCATGTAATGACAACATGTGCTCATGATGTATGCCTTGCATGTTATGGTGTATTCCTACATGTATATAAAATGAGTATATTTGAATATTTTGTTTGGCATTTTATATCCTTCAAAACTCTTTCAAACCCCCCTCAAAATGCAGGAAATGCTATTCCAGAGACTCTAAAATTCAAAATTTTCCAGGGGGCATGCCCCTGGACCCCTCTGGAAGTTGGTCGCACCTTCGGTGCTCCTCACCCCACACTTAGTAAGTATTGCCTATTTTGCCCCCTTGTTAAATATTCTGAAAGAAACCTGATGGTGCCCCAAGTGCTCCCTAATGGCACCACCCCTATTAACTATGAAGCCAGTCCGACTCTGGAATGAACACAGATTGTGGTATTGGTATACACTACAGTATTATATTAATGACCATCAAAACAACATGAATCAAAAAAGGTTTTCAAAATATATTTACACTGTAGTATGAAATCATAAAAAATGGGTTTTTTCAATATACAGTTAGTAACACATGGCAAACAAAACTATAATAAATTATTGTCAAAATAAAGCATTTAATTTGCTTTCTAACCTTCTGGAAAATTTTCCCCTGTTATCGCATCATGCCTTTCTTGCTTTACCATTGTTGGATAAATTGCTGATTCTGCATTATTTTGCATAGCAAAAGAAACCACGGAGTGTCCTATAATAATATGGAATAACAATAAAATTACATGATGGAATACATTAGTATACTAACTGTTACATGTATGTATAACTTAAATTTATTCTTTGATCTACATGTAAAACAGTAAATACTGCATAAACATTTCTCCCTAAAATTATTATAACAAATGCAAATGTGCTTCTAGACTGAACCCACTAGTGCTTTTTCTTCTGATTTGGTACTCAGTCTAGGGTCTACTAGAAATCTGATTGACTTTTTATTAAGACCCCTAGTTAAACAACTAATTACAATTTCTAATTAGTCATATAATTATTTTTAAAAAGAAAAGAAAAGGAAATTTATCTACTGTACATGTATATTTACAAATGAGAAGATTAGACAGAATTAGGATCTTACTAAGAGCTTAATATAATTTTGCTAAGATCTTGATACACGACATGTAATGTTAATCTTGTTATAAAAATTATTGCCCAGCAAATAATTCGTAACAAAGCCATGATAAAATCAAAAGTCATAAGTAAGCATGATAAAAAAATTTTAATAAAGAACTAACACTTCGTCACAAGTTCTTACAAGATGCTTACTTACGACTTTTGATTTTATCATGGCTTTGTTATGAATTATTTGCTGGGCAATAATTTTTATAACAAGATAAGATTCCTGCCTGGTACCTCAATTGCTACAATCGATGTAATAGTTGCTAAGATCTTGAATCTTGATATAATCTTGCTAAGATCTTAATACGCCCGTAATCTTGCTAAGAACTTAATATAATCTTGCTCAAGATCTTAATATAATCTTGCTAAGATCTTGATATACATGTAATCTTGCTAAGATCTTAATACAGTACACCAGTAATGTTGCTAAGAGTAAGATCTTAATATACATGTAATCTTGCTAAGATCTTAATATAATCTTACTAAGATCTTAATATAATCTTGCTAAGATCTTAATATAATCTTGCTAAGATCTTAATATAATCTTGCTAAGATCTTAATATAATCCTGCCAAGATCTTAATAATAATTATAATCTTGCCAAGATCTTAATATAATCTTGCTAAGACCTTAATAATAATAATGTTGCTAAGATCTTAATATAATCTTGCAAAGATCTTAATATAATCTTGCCAAGATCTTAATATTATACATACAGTACTGTACATAATGTAAATTATCTTGCCAAGATCTTAATATAATCTTGCTAAGATCTTAATATAATCTTGCTATAAGATCTTGATGTAATCTTACTAAGAACTTAAGATCTTACTAACTACTATATACTAAGGACTTCAATCTACTGTAATTATGATATTACTAATTAAACTATCTTACTAATTAATTCTTGCTAATATCTTGACTGGATCAACTGCAAGACTTTTCTACCTTTTAATACTCCAAACTGTACCCTTCACTACCCACGTAAAATACCAGTGTCACAAAATTTATAGACAAATTCAAGTTGACATCATGATTAAAACATGTATATTGTATTTCAAACCTAATGAGAAAGACTAAATAGTTGCACTAATGGCATCACTACATACATTTAATAACTTACTGTACATGTACTAGTACTTTTTTAACACTTTCACAACATTTTCCTCTTGCCTGTGCACATACAGTATCTCATAAAACTATTAATTTTAAATAGTAATTTTATACCTGGCACTGTGCCTTTAACTCTTTCTGGGCAGCATCTAATACTCATGTTTTATATATTTTATTCTGACTAACATGCAAAACAATAGAGCACACCCAAACACACAGAATAAAAAAATAAAATATGAGAATAAAAGCTTAACAATAAATTAATATCTACATTACATAGTGTATGTGCAAAAAATAAATAACAGTATTAATATTATACAAGTTTGAGATTTCTGTGCAATTAATGTGTGAAATAAATCTCAATCGTACACTGTGTACATGTACTGTATGTTACAAATTTCTGCAGTTCTCATTGGTCATCCATTATTTCTTCCTAGTACAAAAGTTTTGTGATTGGTCTTTGTTAGCTGTACAGTATAAGCTTTAGCTCTCAAAGAACCATACAAAGCATTATAATGAACAAGAACTTCATACATCAGATAATAAGTTAAATAAACTTGTTTATATTGTAAGACTTGTTGACACTACTGACAAAGAGAGTAACAATGATGTTGTCTTGTTGATACTTAGACAATGACACATCTTTTCTTATCAATCTCAGTACAGTACTTAATATAATAATAAAACAAATTATTTAATGGTAAATATTTTGTATGATTTATATTCACATGTTGTAATGTACAGTACATACAGGTATTGTCAAACACACTTGTTTGTACTTCACTCATTCATTGTTAATACTGAAAGTACATCACAACCAGTCAGTAAATAAAAATTGTATGTAGAAATAATCCAATAAATTCCACCATGAAAACCACAAAACAATTAAAATAACTTAATTACTTCAAAAAAACGTAAATTTAGTGGATTAAGAACATCATGTGAGAATACAAATTCTCCCAAAATTTGTCAATCACATTTCTGCTTCTAATTTATGTTGAACTTAAAATGAATGAGAACTTGTTGCAGATATTTTACTTCATAGTTATGTCAATATTCTTTTCTTTTACCAAGTGAGTTTATGAGGCAAGAACATAAGAGATATTTATAAATACCATTGTTGCCATGAGCAGAAATCACCTTGTTTTTCCTGCAAGTTAACATTTGTTGAACAGACTTTTTTGTTGTTGAACCCTTTCACATATATTGTAAGCTGCCCTACATTATCTATGAAAAGCTTGTTGCCTTTATACATGACAAAAGTGCTTTAGCTTTCTGTGTTTGGATAGTCTGATGTTACATGGGTATTGACCAATCATAGTGTGTGTGACACGGTATGAATGCATGTTACTCAGTTTACTACCATGGCATCTACAGTACATGTATATAGGCTGATGCGATATATTGATAATTTTCAGGGGTTTTTTAAATACCAATTACTTGGTATTTCAATTTTCAAATATCGATACAGTATATATATCGATAATACCAAAATTTTCGATGTTATCGGTGAATTTCGGTATTATCAGTACGGTACTATGGTATTGCGTTTATGTTATAAAAAACATCATATTGTGGTATTGCAATAACATGTTGCCTTAAAAATTGTCCTTAAAATTACTGACATATTTCTGACTGCCTCGGCTGGGGGTCCCAATAGCTCAGTGGTAGAGCACTGGTACGTGAAACCAGAGACCTTGGGTTCGATTCCTGGTTGGGGCAATCAGAAAATGTTTCTCTACAGCAGTGATTCGACTTCATTTGAAATTCTTCTTCTTCTTGTATTCACGCTGCTGAAGGACAACTGAATATTTAATAACTTACATTGGCTTGGGTCAAGCCGACTTCGTCCTGGTGAAAGATACCTAACTCTTCGTTCAGGTGGATTAGATGTCCCCCAATGAGCCACGGTAATGTGTACGATATATTATATATGGATATTTCTGACTGCCTCAGCCAGGGGTCCCAATAGCTCAGTGGTAGAGCACTGGTACATGAAACCAGAGACCTTGGGTTCGATTCCTGGTTCTTCTCACCACAACTGGTCAAGGATGTCAGATCGATCTTTTGTTTGTATTTCCCAGTGGAATCGTGTGAAAATCTTCACAGACATCATCGGCACAGTCTCCATGGGATCAAATGGACAAGGAGATAGTAAAATACAAACTAATTCCATGAATTCTACATTCATCGGGTTTTTTCATCTAATTTTAGTTTTGTATTTGGATAATGTTTGCCGCAATGGAAAAACACAGATTTGTAGTGGAACAGGTTGTATTATCCAAAATAAAGCCAGATTTACACTATGAAAACAGGCAAACTTTTTTGTGAAAACCCTCTCTCCTCTGCAGAGGCTTGGCGGGGATCCCTAAGGTGGAAACCGCTGGCCGGGTGGGAGAAACACAGGCGGAAGGAGACGCGAAGCCTCTGCGGAGGAGAGAGGCGAAAACCCATAACATTTTTGTCGTTTAGCGGAAAAATACACATTAAGTTTGTATTGCAGTGAAATATCGATACAGTATATAATCAACACCTAACATCTTAGCTGTGATCCGTGGTCTGAACTGCCTCGACACGGCCACGTTGATCTGCGTCCTTTGCAATTCAGCCACTGGCTGCGAGTAAGGATGATCAGCCACCCAGTCCTTTGTCCCTTTGTCCTTATATATATCGGTATTTTTTTTCCGGTATCGGTATTCTTGTTTTTTTCAATACCGCATCATCCTACATTAAATATATCGGTATTTTTTTTTTGGTATCGGTATTCTTTTTTTTTTCAATACCGCATCATCCTACATTAATGATACTATTACTTTATATATATATATATATATATATATATATATATATATATATATATATATATATATATGAAACCATACTGGGCAAGCAGAAAATTTACTTGATCATGGCTGGGATTCGAACCTGCTACCAACTGAGCTACACAATCAAGGTTGGAGCAGGCAGAGGGAATGATATATATATATAGATATATATTTGAAATATAGTAAGGTTAGATATACTGCCAAAACAGAGAACGTAGGAGTCTAACGTTTCGAGCAAAGGCCCTTCGTCAGAGATAACGAAACCATACTGGGCAAGCAGAAAATTTACTTGATCGTGGCTGGGATTTGAACCTGCTACCAACTGAGCTACACGATCAAGGTTGGAGCTGGCCAAGGGAATGGTATATATATATATATATATATATATATATACTGTATATACATGTATACTGTAATGTATGATTTGTCACTCTTGGTCTCCCAACATGCAGTATGTACAGTATGTGATTACAAACTTACATCATTTCATATTTACCACCAAATTTGTTTTAATTCGAACTCACAGTACTCGAACTCACAGTACATGTAAGTTTCCAAAATTTAAAGAAATATTTCAAAACCAAAACTATAACTATATATAAGGACTGTTAGTCAACAAATTTAGTATTGTTGTAGTTGGTTAATATGTGGTCATTGAATCCTTAGCTCATAAACAAAGTACTTCAGCTTTTTATGGGTCATTAACCTTAGTACACGATTTCAATATTCACTCTAAACACGTCCTATTTTATTCTAATCTCTGGCTAAATGAAAATGGAAGACTACAGTTTAAACGTGAACAACTCACAAGGCCAGATCCCACTACTCTTTATACCACATGCGTGAAATGAGAAACAGTCATAATTCCTTTCCTTACCTTTCTTAAAACGTCTTTAAAACAATCTCTCTGAAAGATGTTTTGTTATAATAGACGTTTTGTATTAATGCCCGATTAGCTGTATTTCTCAGTACTCGGTTAACTGATAATCACAGTTTAATACACACTCCCAGCGTTTGTTGTCTTACAGTCAAAAGTGCTGATCTCAAAAAATAAAAAGTAGGCTGGAAGCTACCACAACGGAAACGAATTTCTACAACTCTCGCACACACCCGTAATATTCGATTTGGACAAAACGCCAAAAGAAACGCAAACCATGAGGGCATCTTACCTTGAGGCAGAGCTGTCATCTTGTACGGCAACTCAGTTTGTCTAAAATTTATAAGATGATAGTCATTTACTCCTTGAAAACCACTTCAGTACGACAACAGCTAGTCCAGTATTCTTCTAGAAGAGCACATACGAAGTTAAAATATATTTTCTCGTTCAAATATGCTACCGTGTTAAAAAGCCACACTGATTCATAATCCCAATCGGAACTTACAAAACAATGCAACGCCGGAAGTTCGTCACTGTGCCATTATCAAATAGTTTTTGAAGTGGCACTATGTCAGCGGGAATCAATCATTACTCTTATAATAATCGTAATCGGATAGTTTGAAATCTATTCACACAGTATTTTATTATCTTCGGTAAAAACCACCTTTTTGTCAGTGTCGGTTATGTTTACTTGTAGTTTTTAAAATGAGCGTTAAGGAAGGTATGTTGTCGAAAAATGTAAATAAGTCATTTCCGGTTTAGGTGTGGTTGGGCTTGTTTCAGCATGCTTCAATTTTATTGCGAAGCCAGGTAACACAACAACTGAATGATGTTTCGGGAAAGACAAAATGACAAATGTTCGCAAAAACAAAAAATATTCCGAAAATGGTAAGGGTTTTTTTCTGTTTTCTGTTGTCAATTGTCTATTGATCAGGAAATCACAGAATTCAATGTTAACTTTATCCTGCTTAAAATATTAAACGCCTGAAGTAGTGGGATGAATGTTCCGTAATGACTATATTTGTATCAATTAAAACAAAATTAAGTTCTTCTTCCTAGAACTGTGAAGGATTGTTATATATATATATATATATATATATATATATATATATATATATATATATATATATATACCAATAAGTGTTTGTAACAAAAAAGGCGTATGGTTCTAGAACGCTCAATACCATTATAGGTAGAACGAAATATATATATATATATATATATATATATTAAAAATATATATTAAAAATAAGATCGGTCGGGCTATATACACTAGCAACTGAACAAAGATTTTTATGAGAATAGAAGATAATAGATTTCATAGATTGATGCCGTGATAGAAATAAAAACAAACCAACTTGGACCTTCGAGTGATTTGTCGGTCAAAATAAAATACGCAACGGGATATTACTGAACATATCCGTTCTCACTTTTGTTTTTATTTGGTAGTTTCATTTCATTTTTGTGGTGGTATATTCATTGTGTTAAACTTTTAATTTACAGAAGTTCCAATACTGACACGGTGGTCCTTCATGAGTTTCAACTTGTTCATTCTCAACATTTGAAAGAATTCAAAATTGTTTTTCTTTTCTTGATATTAAGATTAAGGTCAAGGTTATCTTAAAAGAAAAATAGCCTACAGCTCTCATGAGTTTGCAAGTATTGTAAAAACATGCACTTATTGTAATTAACTCAGTAAAAGTAACGCTCTAACCTTTTTTAGATAACGCCTTTTAACTCTACTATAGCCTAAAATTAAAGCCATTTGTAGAAATCGTAATCAGCTAGTATTTACGTCAAAAGTGGTGGTTCAACTTATAATTTATTTAATAGAAACTGTATCACTCAGTGTAATACATGTTAAACGACAATTAACTGATTGAGTAGCATGTACCGCCCGCGAGAATGCGTGGATCTTGAACATCGGCGCAGAGCAGCGACCATACAACCGCTGAAAAACTAAAAAAGTCCGTGGAAAAAAGAGTTGCCGGATATAACAAGGTTAAAATCAGGTTTCCAAAGTTACTGAGTGAATGGGCTGGAAGTCTTTCAGGTTCATTGAGTATGTACTATGACAAAGTATTTGAGAATGAGAGTGAAAGAGGATGTATAACACTAGCGCCGGAAATTACTGGTATTTTCATCTCAAAGAACATGCAATAGCCTAGACGAATAGACGCGACCACTAATTATATACTAGAAATATGTTAACACAACAACCCCTCGCCCTTTACACGAATTTTTGTAAAATTTATATCCTTCGGATAACCCTCTGATTGGAAAACACCTACGCGCTCTTTTTCATTGGGAGCCTGGAAATAGCCATTGGAACAATTCAAAATATAGTTTTAAACTTTTAATTAAAGCATAATACTTGAAATAAAAAAAGTTATTCAACTCTAATTTTTAAAGAAAAAGGTAATAAGTAACGAAGAAAACTTTCAGAAAATAACAAAGACAATACAGGGAAAGGGGAAACAATAGGAGTGGGCGAGCTGGGTCAGACACTACTTACAAAAATGCCTTTCTTCATCCCCAAGCCCGGAGCCCAGTGAGGGTGCTAATCTCGACACGCGTGGAGTCCATTTGACACGCATGTAGAAAAGCAGACAATGCCAATATCTGAATATTTATTTATTTATATGTGTGGACGGACATGCGCGGTAAAGATTGCGGGGCACTGGGGACAATATAGTTCTTGACAAAAAGATTTGAACTAACAACATAATTTATTCTTGACAAAAAGACTTGAGAAAGGAGCTTCTGGGAAACGTATATCACTTTTGAAAGAACAGAAACAAATCAACGTCTACGTATAAAGCAGAACAACATCTTTAGTAGAAGAAAACCCGTCACACCGAAACTCAAAAGAGGAGAAAACCAACGAAGGAAAAGTTGAAAAGGTTAAGCTTACGGTAAAAATATAGAGCTGCCACTTTCAGTATTAAATCACGAAAATTTAGTAGCAATGCTCTTGGAGTTTCCCTGTCACTGTTACAATAATTTAAAAAGTATTTTAAACGTATCCGTTGTGTTTTCGCTTACCCGTTGTTCTCCTATTGTCCCAATTTTATTTCATTTTGTATGGCTATAAACTTGATATATCAGAACAAAATCAATAAGTAATTAAGTTATATATTTCGATCTGTTTTTTTATCTTTTACTCCAACTACAAGGATAGTTAATATGTATTGCCGATATTCTGGTATATAAGATTACGATATCGGCCTGGATCACCAGTTCCTAAATTCGTGTATACCGTAATTTCAACACATTTAGAAGAGATATTGAAACATCTTAAGAGCCGGAAGGGCCGAGGGGGGCATCCCTCCAACTTTGTCGTAAACTGCCCTTTTTTAATAAAATATTTGGGTTAAGATTTTCCGACAAGTGGGTGTGGTCATGTTGTCGACGTTTTGTTTCAAGTTTAATTAATTAATTAATTAATTAATTAATTCATGCATTACTTGACGTTACAAGTGTCTAATCTGAGTGAGAAAGGGAAAGGTTTATCATTCATGGCGTTTAAGGTGGCTCCATACAGTTTCTTGAAAAATGGAAAATACAAGTTTGAGAGTCCAAAACACGTGATTAAACAATTCGGAAAAAGAATAAAACTAAATGTTATGCATAGTTAAACACTCGGACAATCAAAAAGTGTTTCCAAATAAATTGCACCAGTTGTTGCTATAGCAACAGTGACATTTCAAAATGGCTGCCAATTACCCATCAAACTAATTTAATTCAAAAAAAACTTTGGTGACCCCCAAATTTTTTTTCATTAAAACTTTCCTGGAAGTATGAGTAATCATTATGCCGATTTTAAAAAAATTCTGTAGAACGAAATTTTTTAAAAATTAACAAACATGATTTTTCCGGAAAAAAAAAAAGATTCCTTCTACAGAATTTTTTTTAAATCGGCCTACTGATTACTCATACTTCAAGAAAAGTTTTAATGAAAAAAAAATTGGGGGTCACCAAAGTTTTTCTCGAATTAAATTAGTTTGAAGGGTAATTGGCAGCCATTTTGAAATGTCATTGTTGCCATAGCAACAACTGTTGCTATTTATTTGGTAACAGTTTTTGATTGTCCGACTGTTTAACTATGCATAACATTTAGTTTTATTCTTTTTCCGAATTGTTTAATCACGTGTTTTGGACTCTCAAACTTGTATTTTCCATTTTTACAAGAAACTGTGTGGAGCCCCCTTAAGGTATTATTTCATGCTCCAAGATTATCATACGCAATGTCGCAACTTAATTTATCTCGAAAGCTCACATGGAAATTTCCGACAGGGAATCAGAGTTTTCCGACAGATGATCATCTAAGATGTGGTGTGTGTGTGTGGGGTGGGGGGGGGGGGGGGAGGGGCGACCGCCCTCTTGCTTTAGTATAAAATAACAGTGAATTAAACCTAAATGCTAAATACAACTATCGGTGTTATGACTACTATAGACAACTGTATTTTAGACTTTATTTTGTCTTATCTTGCTTCACAAAGGTATAGAAGCTCTTTTCAACAAAAAAACAACAAAAACACGTATTCGATACGTTCCATCCACGAGTGTCCCAGTCTTCGCACGGCTTGGACTCAGTCCTCGCGCGGTCTAGGCTTTAGTTCTCGCGCGGCTAAAATAAAATAAAAATCAGTAAAAAGGGAAATAGTCAACACGTTCAAAACACCCCCGCCCGTGGCGTGAACCCTGGGGAACGTCACTCTTCTTCATTGTGTGCTTCCAGTAAGGCCAACTTCCCAATGGGACGTGTGAAAGTTCCCGACTTGGTCACGACTTCCGCAGATTGCACAAGACCATCCGCACCGGCTATCGGCGCTACAACTCGTCCAAGTCGCCACTGACCCCTCGGCGCGTTGTTGTCCACAATCAAAACGAGATCGCCTCCGCAAATATTGCGCTGTATCGTGCGCCACTTACTGCGTTCAATCAGGTGCGGGACGTACTCCTACCTCCAGCGACGCCAGAACTGCTACGCGAGAAACTGACTATGACGCCATCGACGACGTAGGCTAATATCTCGTTCAACAAACTCACCCGGTGTGAGGTTTGCGCTCGCACGTCCGTGAAGAAAGTGGTTGGGAGTGGGAGCACTGACATCAGTCGGCGAAGTACTACTCCCACTATACACGAGCGGACGCGGGAATTCAGAAGAGATTCGACTTCGGCGATCACGGTAAGAAAGACTTCATCAACTGTACGAACGTTCCCAAGCATCACCTTCATTGCTCGCTTGGTTGACTTAATCAGAGCCTCCCAGGCTCCGCCAAACCATGGCGCAGCAGGTGGGTTAAAACTCCACTGGACTCCGCGTGCACTGAGCTCATCAACAATCCGATCTTGGTCAAGTTCAGCCAAAGCTTTGCGCAATTCACGTTCGGCCCCCACATATTGGTACCATTGTCACTCAGAAGGCGGACTGGATTTTGATTGGCGAGCTTGAAAACGTTAGAGTGCCATAATGAATGAATCAGCATCCAAGCTGTGGGCAACTTCAAGATGTACGGCACGCATGTGCAGACATGTGAACAGAGAGATGTATCGCTTTTCTACTTTGTTGCGACCAACGCGGACTGAGAAGGGACCGGCATAATCCATTCCTACATGCTTGAACGGCACTGCTGGCAAGTCGCTCATCTTCTGAGTCATTGGTTGAACACGATGTCGGTGACAGAGTGAGCATTTGACGGTACAATGCTTTACCTCAGAACGACAATGTAAGATCCAGAACTTCTCTCTTATGTGATTCGGAAAACGTGCTCGACTCCGTCGTGGATCAGCTTACGATGATAGTCGATTACAATAAGAGGTTCATTGTGTTTTCGCTGATCAACATTCTGACTTCGTGTGTGTATGTTGACTGATACAAATTCTGGGCTTAATGGTACATTGCTGTACTGTATAATTTTATTAAAGCTCTAGATTTGTCAAAACATAATTAAGCACTTGGAATTGCATTCATGCATTGACAGTTTTGCCACAGCATTAGAGCGAGAGGCATGATTATTTAATATTTGTATATTATTGTGTGTATATCCTGTCAAAACCCTTGCCGTATTATCTCAAGCGATAAGTTATAGTAACTTGTAGTTTTCAATTTTATAATTAAAAAATATAGAAGAAATGTGTAAATACTCTGTCTATTGTAATTAATATTAAATTTTGGGACTTTCCAGCGTCCTTCGCAAGCAACTCTGTGGGCTCTTACGGGGAAGAGGTGAGAAAAACTTGGGTGGAGTGGGCAAACTCAGGTGAAGTGGGCAATCTTGGGTGGAGTGGGCAATTTTGGGTGGAGTGGGCAAGGGGTTGTCATATTGGCCACAGAGTTGCTTCTGGAGTAGGCTAAAGGTTTTTGTCCCATTTGAGGCAGCACTTCATTTGCGATAGTAATTTCTAGTATAAATTATCGTGTTTGTGATCTAAGATAATCGGGTGTTTGGCTTCCAACGGCACTTCGGCTTTTCCGATTCTTCCACCAATGCGTAGGACTCCGTCTATTAGTTGTGGGTCGAGACTAGCAATGCAACTGGTGCGTGGAACAGGACGTCCTTTGGACAGTGATTCTACCTAGACAGGGAAACGATCCTGTTGCGCCCACTTGATCCAATACATCTCGGCTTCCTTCAATTCTTCAACGGCCAAGGTTCCTGACTTGCGTTGCTCTTTGTTTCGTAGATTATGACGAAACCGTGGAATCCAGGCTGTACGTAACACGAAGAAGTTTGTTCCAATTGGAGTAGGCAGCGGGATCTAGAAGCTCTCTTACTGACACCTGCGCTCTCAATACCTTTTTCTTCAACTCAATTTCTGCTGTTGGGCATCCTGACATGTCGGACTTCAAGAAGTCTGGCCCTTTGACCCACCACGATTCTGAGTAATTAAAGATCGCTGGCTGCAGCCCCCCTGGTCGCGATGTCTGCTACGCTCAACTTCGTCCACACGTGATGCCATTGCTCAGGATCACTTTCTGAATGATATCACCTCGGCAACTCTGTTGGCGACAAACGGGCGAAAATTACGTGACTCTCCATGGATCCACCAAAGCGCTGTTGTTGAATCTGACAAGTACGTAACACTACGCATGTTCAAATCCAGCTGCTCGCAGATCGTCTTCGCGAGGCGTATGGCCAATTGACAACCCATTAATTCTCCCCGTGGGATTGATATCGTCTTCAGAGGCATGAGACGAGTCTTCGCCATAACTAGCAGATGACACTCACACAATGTTTCTCCGTCAGTCGACGTAGCGCGTACGTAAGCGGCGGCTGCACATGCGTCTTCGGAGGCATCACAGAAAAGCACAAGCTCCTTTGACCATGTCTTCGAGGGCAGACTGTAGATGTAACGCGGAACTGCGAAGGACTTCAGTGTAGCTATTTCCTCCTCCCACTTTGTCCATTCAGCTGCAAGGTCGGCTGGCAAAGGTGTATCCCAGCCTAGGCCTCGGGACCACGTGCGTTGCAAGCATGATCTTTGCTAGCACAGTGAACTGGACCATCCAAGTGGGTCGTACAAGCCTGCCAGTCTAGCAAGAATACCACGTTTCGTGCGTTGTGCTGGTGGACGGTCAATATGAGGAAATGCAAGTCAAGTCATCACCGTGAAATTACACGCTGCGAGATGTTTATATGTATATATATATATATATATATATATATATATATATATATATATATATATATGATTATATACACTGTGTAAAATTGAGCGTATCGTGGCCACGAAATCTCCGGAAATTCCCTAATTCGGACTGTAAGTCCGAATTAGTGAATTTCCGGTGATTTCACGTTCCGAATCGTGCAATTTCCGGAGATTTCGTGCTATGATACGGCCATGATACACTCAATTTCACGCAGTGCAGAGTGATATATATAATATATATATGTATATATATATATATATATATATATATATATATATATATATATATATATATATATATAGTCAAACCGGTATTAAGGTGGCTCCAAACAGTTTCTAGAAACATGGCAAATACTAGTTTGAGAGTCCAAAACACGTGCATAAACAATTCGGAAAAAGAATAAAACTAAATGTTATGTATAGTTAAACAGTCTGACAATCAAAAACTGTTACCAAATAAATAGCAACAGTTGTTGCTATGGCAACAATGACGTTCCAAAATTGCTGCCAATTACCTTTCAAACTAATTTAATTCGGAAAAAACTTTGGCGACCTCCAATTTTTTTTTCATTAAAACTTTTCGTGAAGTATGAGTAAGCAATAGGCCGATCTTAAAAAAATTCTGTAGATCCAAATTTTTAAAAATTAACAAACATGATTTTTTCGAAAATAAAATTATTCCTTTTAAAATCGGCCTATTGATTTACTCATACTTCAAGAAAAGTTTTAATTAAAAAAAATAGGGGGTCACCAAAGTTTTTTTCGAATTAAATTAGTTTGAAGGGTAATTGGCAGCCATTTTGAAACGTCACTGTTGCCATAGCAACAACTGTTGCTATTTATTTGGTAACGGTTTTTGATTGTCAGACTGTTTAGCTATACATAACATTTAGTTTAAGCGGACACCCTGTATTAAGAGGACAGTTCCCAAAGTCCCGAATTGAATCCCGCGTTAACCATACAATGGTCACCTCTATTAGCTTCTAGTTATTCTGCTCCAAATGATGAGCATTTTTTATGGTCACGCCCAAGTCCCTCAGGCCAAAGGAGAGAGTGGATTAAGTATCTAGAACATGTGTCGTGCATGACCAGGTTGTAAATAGTTATTCTGATTTTCCTGAAACAGTTGTGAGTAGCGGCGATTTTTGCAAAAACCTTAATTCTATTCCTAACCAAAGAGGTTTTAAAATGGCTTTTCTGAATATTGTTAGTTTACCAAAGAAATTTGACGAAATAAATTTCTCAATGTCTAAAAAGCTCCTTGATATTATGGCCTTTAATGAAACCAAGCTTGATCGTATCCCTCAATACCAAATAGCATGATTCACATTGATGGGTATAATATTGTTAGAAAAGATAGATCAAGGAGAGGTATTTACCTGCGTAGCTCCATTAATTACCATATCAGGCATGATCTTGTGCCATCTGAATTAGAAGCTGTTTGCATCGAAATTATTAAACCGCATAGTCACCCTTTTTTTTATTGTTTCAGTGTATAAACCCCCTGGGGCTTCATCTGATTTTTTTACTCATTTTGAAAGCTTAATTCAAGCTACTGATGATGAAACCAAAGAAGTAATTAATTATTCTTGGCGATCTTAATTGTGACTTACTAAAGACAATTTCTGACCAAGCAACTAAGACACTGAAATCACTATATGAAATGTATCAACTATCACAATTGGTTAGTGAAGCTACACGAGTATCTATGACAACTGCTAGTCTTCTTGATCATATTTTTACCTGGTGTTGCAGGTATCAGTGATCACAGTCTGATATTTGCAATTAGAAAAATTAATGTGACTAAAAAACACCGGAGAAACATTATTGAAATTAGAAATATGAAAAATTTCGAAGAAGAACAATTTCTTGCTGACCTAGGAAATCAACCCTGGGAATATGTTTACTTTTTTGCTGATGATCCCAAATCAATAATATGTGGGACATTTGGAAGCAATTGTTTCTGGGGATTTTGAACAAACATGCACCCTTGCAAAGCAAAAAAGATAAAGTCAAATAGAATCCCATGGATAGCAAGTAATATTAAAAAACTGATAAACAAAAGAGATAAATTAAAAAGAAAAGCCATTATCACAAACCCAATTGAAACTGACTGACAAAATTATAAAAAGGCCAGAAACCAAACAAACATAGAATTAAGAAATGCTAAGACAGATTACTACTCTGAGTAAGATTGCTAATCAAAAACAAAATCCAAAAGAGGCTTGAAAAACAATAAATACTTTGTTAAGTCGTAAAAAATAGACCTGCAAGTGTAAATGAACTAAATGTGGGTGCATGAAACAATTTTACAAAGCCCTGAGGAAATTGCCGAGGGTTTTACTGATTTCTTCTCAAACATTGGACCAAATTTGGCAAGCGAGATTAACAACTCTGGTTGCAATTGTGTGCAATACATTAAAACTACTGAATCTGAGTTCACTACTTTTAAGGCAGTGTAGATAACATTTATCATCTCCTTCGTGGCCTATCAGGTTCCAAAGCTACTGGTATAGAATCGTCCGATCCCTGCAGTTCGCTGAATTCGAATTTTCCTTCTTTCTGTTGCACAGCTATTAATATGCACTTCTTTCTATTTTAACCCAAAAACAAACTTTTGAATTTTTTTGTATTATATTCTTGACTATTCAGAATAAAATGGATTTGTGAAAGCGACTTGCCAATTCATTTTGGCTAGTTGTGGGTCGTTTGGGACTTTTGTGGGTCATTTTATGTGGTTTTGGGTCATTGTGGCTAGTTGTGTACGTCAGTAATTGTGTTGCATGCTCCGCATTGTGGAGTGGTTTGGGATCCTTGTAGGCCTCACCGCCTCAGTGTGTGTCATTTTGGCTCGGTGTGCGTCGTTATGATTCATTAACGTTATGGCTCGTTTTTTGGGATTTGCTGCAAAAAGGGGCCGGGCCCGGTTTCCAAATCAAGTTGTTGTGGGTCCGCATGTGTAGGAGGGGTCCGGGGGGATGATCCCCCAGGAAATTTTTGAAATTTGGGTCCCTGAAATGACATTTCCCGCATTCTGACAGCAGTTTTGAGCAAAAATTTAATAGTTTTTAAACATGTTTGTAATGGCACATTTGTCATTTTTAACAAAGATTTTGTCCAAATTTGGCTTCAATAGTATATTAATGTAATTTCAATGTTCTTCATCTTAAATAGTTATTTTAAAAATTTACCCATTATGTTCGTTCAACTGATACCTCCATATTGTTAATGTTTTGTTTTTTTAATCTATAAATTTCTGATGTAGTTCAGATGTTTGAAGCGTTTCAAACTTTTTAGATCGACATTTTCGTTTTGAGTAATCTCAACAAATTGTAAAGAACGACTCAAACGGAAGGTTGGTCCACGCACTTCCCTCCAACTCCACGGACCCTAAACATTGTTCTCTCTTCAGAGGAGCTGCTTCTTGCAAGTCGTCCACCTTTTTCTTACGCCTTCTGCACCATGTTTAATTGCTTTCTTCATATTCCGGAACTCGAAACGTCGGAAGAAACTATAGCTTCCACTATAAATTAACGCTAGATAACTATTTTATCCTAAGCATGTATTGCCTGATTGACACATAATTTTTTTTTACTTTTGCAAAGTCAAAAAAATTTAAGGGCCCAAAGGGGTCCCAACAGGCAAGGGGCCCACTGGGCGTTTGCCCAGTAAGCCCGACTGGCCAGTCCACCCCTGGTGGTTGTGGTTCGTTTTGGGTCGTCGTGACTCGTTTTGGGTTAACTACAGTGTCGTGGTCAGTAAAAGATCGATCAGCAATTCTTTAATTTCTGCATTCTTCACTCAACATATCCATCTCTATCACGAAGTGTATGCCCCTTGACTTCCAGCTTCAGTTGCGTGAAGATTCAACCTTCCCCCTCCCCCCTTCCCCCTGGGCGTTTAATTTTAGACCCCCTGGTACACATTAAAAGCTTTTCTTAAATTTATTGTTGTACAAAGAATAAAGTCAATATAATTAATATCAAAATGCAGGAAATAGCGTTTCGAGGCTTAGAAAATCCAAAATCCCCTCCCCCCCCCCCCCCCTAGAAAATCAAAAGACCCCCCCTAGAGATTTCTCGCGACTTCGGTGATCGCCACTCTGGCTCCGAAGGAACAAAATATTCTGAAAGCCTACCAAAAATGGTTTTCAAACAATACCACAACAATGCGCCTCATTTATATATTGTCTCATCCCATGCTATATAGCGCTGTCTACTGTATAGTCAGTTAATAACCAATAAGAATGCGGCGGTTTGTTACATACTCATGAAAACTGATCACGTGACCATTCCTTCCATCGATTGCAAATATTTGTAAGTTTCACGTCTTCGGGTTTATACTTGGATTGTGCTGAAGTTGTGAATTAAAGATTTGTACAGGGCCAAGATCAGTTATAGAGAGCTACAATCAATTGGTGATGGCTGTTTTCAGGCTTTGTGTCGCCGTTTGTTGTCTGATTTTGGTAAGTTCTTGAACAAACATTTTTAATTTTCTGAGTATCAAGATGTTCAATCCTCGTTGTGCTTCGCTCAAGTGTTAAAAGTGTTAAATTTCTTATGTGACGCTTGATTTGCATGTTTTTGCTTCTCATCACTTTTCTTCGTTCTATATTGTTAATCTTGTCGTTTTATACCGGCAACAGATAATATGTTTCGGGAAGAAAAATATTAAAAGCTAACCAGATTACAGTGTCGCCTAGAATACAAGTTATTAATAAATCCTTACGTTTTAGCCGGTGTTCGGTTTCACTTCTTTCAGAGGTGGCATTTTTGTTTATCGTTATCGACAACAACGTTATATGACGACAACAAAACAGATAATGTCGATGTATTACTCTACTTAATACTTAACGCTTTCGATTGCACGAATTATAATAAAATCAGAATGACTACAGCAATCCAAGAGACGAACAGAAAGGATATCAAAAGTAGCGTAGGCAGTGTTGAAACAACAATCGAGATATGCAGGTTTGATATACTGCCGAAACAGAGAACAAAACGCTTCTCTTTGACGAAGAGAAACGTTTCTCTCTGACGAAGGGCCTTCGCTCGAAACGTTAGACTCCTACTTCTCTGTTTCGGCAGTATATCTAACCTTACTATATTTTGAAGGATATCAGTTTGGTTACGAAACAAAATGGCGTGGAATTAAATTGTAATTTGTTTGGGCAAAAGAATCTAAATGATTTAACTTACAACTTGATTCTGAAAAGTGATATTTGTGAGGTTTCTGTCACATTCACTGTGGTAAAAGTGTTGAAGGTTTGTAAAGAAACTAGGATTAGTCGATTAGATACCATATAAATTCTAAACAGCTATAAGGAATTCGTTTGATAGGAAGTTGTTGATTTCCAATTGTTCTTTGCTTTGGTGTCTATCTATGGCCGTTTGGCACTTGATCTAGAGGTAACATTCAAGTAGATTAACAAGAAATAGTCTCGATGAACGTCAAACTAATGGCAAGCGAAAACAAGCTGTCGAAGGCAAGCGAAGGAACCCTTTTATACAAAACACACTTTGTTCATTGAAGGCCGTTCCACTTCATTCACCAAAGCGATTCAAAAACTGACGTAGCTTTCCTGTTAAAGAAAATTAAAATTGTACAAAAGAAGTGAAATATTCTTGTTTTATCAGCGAAAATCTCAATTCGTCAAAAGCATCTTGAGGCTGTTTTATCTGTCTTTATATTATATTATAAAAAGAGACAAATGTATTGTATCTACGTCATACATATTTTCTGGTGGCCTTCGGGGCAATTAAGAATAAGTTTTTCTTGCTATTTACCCAGAAGAGTACTGTACATCGTTTTAGAATGGTGGACGAAAAAAAAACATTAACCCTTTCCCTACTGTTATGGCCTTTCGTATTTTTACTCTGGCTAACGCTAGACAATTTTACTCGTCAAGGGAACAACTCTAGTTAGTTGGGAAACTTGGGTTAAATGTTGATTTTGAATAATTTGTATGAGTTTTTCCAACAAGAGTATAAGGGTGATTTTGAATTCTTTGAGAGTTATGTCAGTTTGTTTGTCTGAATTTTAGATTATTTTTAGGTATTATATACAAAAGATACAATATTAGATATATTAACAGAAATTATTAACAGTTAATATTGGGTACTGACTACTGTGGGCAAGATTGAAATATTATACTTTAATATTTTATATAAATAAATTAATGTACAAATAGTACAGTTGTACTTGAACAGTTCTTATTGATAAGCTTACTTTTAAATTATATCTTTTCTTAGAGGAATTGAAAAAATAATTTTTAGTATATAAATAAAAAAGTATATTAGTTTAACAGCAAGCAAGGTTTTTGTCAGGAAAATAATTCTCAAAAACCAAATGATGCTGCTTTGAGTTAATACCAGTTGTGGCTATAACCACATCAAATTCTACCTATGTTAAATGTTTTCCATAATGCTGGCAATAAGATGGAGGTGTTTTAAAAATATACACATTGAGCATTTTCTCTAGAAGAAATAAGTCATCATGGAAAAGATCTACACTCCCACACTGAAGTAGACAGATTTATATGGTTATTTTTCTATCCTGTGTAGCTAGTGGTGTTTTTAAAGGGGGGTTAAGGTTTGATTTATGATGGCATGATGAAAGTGCAGGCAAATATTGTGCTCTGCATTTGCATCCACTTTTGCTACACTTGATCAAAGATTCCAGCATATTATACTCAAACCAAATGTTTTCTTGCATGCACACACTTGAAATATTGATATGATATGCAATCAGGGTTCGAATTAATGGTGTGCAACGTGCAATTTGCACATCGTTTTGGCCCCAAATAGTGAAAATTGCATATCACTTTTCAAAAAAAATCAGACTTAGGACTAATGAACATCCGTCCACATTTACAGGTAATGCAATGCCAATCTATTGGTACAGGTATTATGATTTTATAAAAAACGCTTTTGCTTTTTTTAGCAGCGTTTTCGCGAATCTTTGAAATGAATAAAGTTGTTTTTTTATCTCAATGCTCAATACAAATACGACCAGACTGGCAGGTGTTATATTTTTAGCCGCCATGACAGGTGTGAACTTTTTAGCTGTCACCAGGCCTTATGATAATACTCGGATGTCCCATATTTGGCTTTAGTGCTTTTGTTTTGCTTTTCGAAAAGCTGTTTAATCGAAATCGCTTTCTTTACTTATGGCTTCTTTATCGAAAGGCTGTACCAGCAAAGTATACACCATTGAGAAATGGAAAGAAACATTACATGCCGACTGGCTTGAGTATGACAGTGATGGCAAAGTGGTACAATTCATTGCGTTGCAAAGTTTGCACAATGAAAGAAAACAGAATTACCTCCGCGAAAAACTTCTCACACAAATTTATAATTGGTTCAGCAGTTGTAAAGAAGAACTCCGTAGTAAATCACACAAATTCCGATCAGGATGTCTCAGACAGATTGGACAGTTTATTAAAGATTAGCGAAGAGGGTCCTTCAGTCAAGGAATATGACGCAACTGCTCCAGTTGATCGGTGGTAGGACATGTTTATCCCAAGAAACGAAAGAAGAAAAACAACGACACGTCCAACGCAGCACACCGACACACCTACTTTTCTGATCAAGAGTCCGAAATCGATTAGCTAAAATGCATTCAAAGTTACTTAATGTCGTGTTTATTTATTAAAAATAGATTACAAATAAAGTTTTAAGACTATTAAATTATCGCAGTTTGACCATAGGTTTGACTGAGTAGTTAAGATTATGACAGAGCTATTATATTTTTAGCCTTTTATTTAACCGTAGTTAATGATTTAACACTCGTTCCAGAACCACATATTTTCGAAAAATAGTTGCACATCATTTTTTCGCGACTAATTCGAACCCTGTATGCAATGTTGCAATTTTGATTGAGCAACTTGCAAAATTATCAGCTTACTTTACTTCAAAGATTCATTTACACAATGTGAATTTCTACATGATGTTAAATCAATTAGCTTTGAGTCTTTAAGTACAGAAGAACATTTAATGTTTGTTGGTGTAGCTGGTGTTCAAAAGAGAAAGTATATACATGTAGGTCCAGTCTCATTAAAAGAATCAAGATGATCAACACTTGATTATTATTATTATTATTAATAACATATTTATACAGGTTAACTTCTTCAGGCATAAAAGAAGCCTGCTATCACTGAAGGACCTGTATCTACATTATAAAATTAAAACAATATACAGTATTAATATTAATTAGATAGTATATACAGTATAAGTTAACATAATAAATAATTGTATACTAAAACGTTTATGATATTTGACTTTCCTTTTAAATGTACATGTAATATGTATACGATTTCTCTTTGAGTCATTCCAGAAAAGGCCTATAACTCCCCCACAGAGGAAATTTGTGCCATCCAGGGAGGAGTGGGGGGTAAATCTACTTCTGATAGGATGTCCGAAGGGGGGATGGGGTCAACTTCACATTTCCTACTTCCAGGGGGTGGTCTGGATGTTTTCTGGAATGACCCATTTCATATTTCTTGACTAAGAGAGTTAAACAGCAGACTCCTTGGTGCAAGAAAGACTTTCTTCCAGATTCAGTCCTAGATCGCAGAACAATTAATCTAGAGTTGTTACTCCTAGTGTCTTTAGTGTGGCTGAAATATTCAAATTTTACATGAGGTAAGTGCGGACCAAGCGAGTGCATCACCCTGAAAACATCAACAACAATTTATCTATTACGTGCAGTTTTACATCATCATGAGTACAGTCCTATTATGTGGACCAATAATTCTGATGGTGTGATCCTGAAGTCTCTGTAATTTGAGGTTTGCAGAGTTACTGAGACCCATGTAAATACGATAACAGTAGAACATAATAGGTTTGATCATAGTTTGGTAAATGCTTTCAGCAACATAAGGGCTTATATGGTACATTTGGACAAATTCGTGATAGTTGACTAATTTGAGATGACATTCATTTGTACACTTTGTTGACTTGATCAGACAGAGTTACAAGATGGCCATATCCAGAATAACTCCCAGATATTCATACTTTGTATCTTGGTTGATGGTTGCTTATAATCCTGGTGCTGCTATCCGAATAAAAAAGAACAGTGTCGTCTGCATACATCAGTATACAGTATTGCATTTCAATGACTTTTGAGATAACATTCAAGACAGATATATAGGTCGATAGTTATCAAAAGAAGAATGATCCTCAGATTTATATATTGGGATCACTTAACCACATTTTTCAGCAGTTGGAAAAGTGCCTGATGAAAATCGGTAATTCCCCAGCTTACAGTCTGAGAGGAATGCTAACTCTTCCGAAGCATCGTTCTGCATGGATGCTGGTAGATTTGGATTGCCAGGAAGAAATATAAATGGGCAAAGTTTCATTTGAAAGTTTGGAAAAACAGCCAAGAAAATTGGCAAAGGTCGTATATTATAATGTACTGAGTATTTAAAGGGGAGCACAGGTAGGGGAGCATTGATGGTGTGGTGTGTACTGTTAGCATGCTGCCTTAATTACCAAAAGTTAAGCCCCAGTTTGATGGGGTTAGTACTTGGATGAGCTTGGAGCTCATGTGAGTAGCTAGTTGTAGTTTATCTCCTGTGCTTTGAGTTTTTTTTTGGCTGGGTTTTCCAGTTTTCCTCCATCCGTAAAACACCTATATCTTAGCTGTGATCTAAGCCATATGGTGGCTGCCACTAAAAAACAATATCAACAAGAGTATGAACTATCGGAATGTAAAGAAAGGTCATCCTTGCCTCCTAATATTCTCGTTTTTACAGATCTAACCTTTACAGGCAAAGCAAACAAATGACTTCATTCCTTTGGCTCTTCTTTTGTTAATTTTGACGGAAGGGCCGTGATACCAGATGAAGCACGTTGTTTTTTTTGCCTCAAACGTCAGCTTTGAACCATTAGAAATTTAGTCAAAAGACTGTTAGAAAGTGCCAAATTTGCTTTTAAGTTCTTTATAATTTTAAAAAGTTTTTTTAAAAATTACTCCTTTATATAATTCATGAAGAACTTGTAAACAAATATGTAATTATTTTACTATGTATAATTTTAAATAAGATTAGACTCTTTCTCTGTTTTGTTAAATTCTACCAAATACGGTATAACTAATTCTTCTAATTGACCATTATAATGGACAGAACATTCCATGTCTTTTAATATTGCTGCCAAAGGTATGTGCAAGCCGACGTGAGAAGCGACAACGATCGGTTCTACTGACAGTTTTTAGACTGTCTATTTTGCAATTCCGCGCCTTTTAATAGTGGTTTCTGCATACATTCTTTAGCCATTCGTCAGCTCTTATATTAGTTATCACAAACAACAAATGTCTTAATAAAATTCTTATAAAAAAAGACGAATGTTCGTTTATCCTGTGGTTAATTATTATCAAACTCTTGTTATGAATGCGTAATTACCTCATGTTGGGAAGCTTCAACACCACAAAAATTTACGCTGATTTTCGACAGTTTAACACTATATACTAACAAAACTGACAAGGAAGCATTCACTACCTTGCAGGTAACCTAGTATTAATTCTTCTGACTTGGATTAATATTTCTTGTAAGGTATATTTGAACAGTATGATACTGTTCAAATATACCTTACAAGAAATATTAATCCAAGTCAGAAGAATAGATCTTGATTATTGCCGATTCAATTTGATTTTTTCTTTGTGTATAGCAGTGTAGCTATAGCAGTGTAGAATAGACCTGTAAAAATAGATCGCCAATTGACGTTATTGGAGGATTGGTGCCAAGCCACAGGGGGATGCCAACCCCTGATTAGAGGTAACCATGGCAACTCTGTGACAGCCCACCTCCAGGTGCCAGTCACACTGTCAGAGCAGTGGAAATATATACTTACCTTGCATTCTATCACCCTCACCATGACCTTTTATGGAATGATAAATGTACAGTATAAATATTAAGTAAAATGTAACGTTTACTTTTCTTTTAAAATAAAATAAAAAATTTTCAGCAAGAAGTAGGGTAATGTTTTTTAAAAATATTGCTGATATTGATAACTATAGATTTAATAGAATCTTAATATTTATTACAGTTTTTCTTACAAATGTATTGTGTAGGCACAAGCCTCCAAAATTGAAGATGTACAAGATTTAAATTTTGAACCTAAGATTGCCATTCAGTGTGGCAAAGTTGCAAAACATGTGGATGTTGATTCTGGAAAATGGATAGATGATGTGAATCAAAAGAAGTTATGCTTAAATGATACAAAACTGATACTGAAGTAAGTTTTAGTGTGCTAATTGCCCTCGCTAACAAATTATTTAAGGTGGCTCCCTACTGTTTCTTCAAATGTAGGGAAAATGCAAGTTTTCAACCTCAGAAAGTTTTGGAAAGGAGTGAAACTAACTTTATACATAGAATAACGTTCAGGGCATCAAATACTGTTAACAGATAATGTGATTCAGCAGTTGCTATGACAACAGTGACGTTTCAAAATAGCTGTAAATTTACATTTAATCCAACTTATTTCAAAAACGAGTTCGGTGTCCCCAAATGTTTTTGCATTAAAACATTTTTTTAAGTTTAAGTAATCAATAGTAAGATCTTAAAAAAATTCTGTACATCCAATATTTTTGAAAAATAGAAAACCCATAATTTTTCTTTGATAAAAAAGTGGATCTACAGAATTTTTTTAAAATCTGCCTATTGATTACTTCAAGTTAAAGAAATGTTTTAAGGCCAAAAAAAGGGGTCACCAAACTCGTTTTTGAAATATACTGAATTAAATGTAAATTTACCAGCATTTTGAAACGTCACTGTCATAGCAACAACTGAAACACATTATTTGTTAACATTATTTGATGCCGTGAACGTTATTCAATGCATAACGTTAGTTTCACTCCTTCTCAAAATATTTATGAGCACTTTCTATTAAGCCTAGTTCTCAGTTCTAACCCTGATTGTCGGTGATTGTTACGACGGCCACGTTCACACTTGCTGTGACTTGTTGTAAGAATCCCCGTTAGAATTGGGGATTTTTCCTGTCCCCGATTGTCCCCGATTGTCCCCGATGAGTGGTTCCAGTGTTTTTCAGTGTTCACACACATTGTAACTATAGTCGTAAGAATCCCAGATCGTCGGCGACCGTCTGTGATGCGCTTTCGAAATAGAAATGATTCCGATTCTTGCGATGCTTCCGATCAGATCGGCGACTGTCTGAGACGTTACTTCAACCATGTTCACTCTTGTCGTAACTATCCCAGACGATTAGGGACAGGAGAAATCCCCGATTGCGGCTTACGATTCTAACGACAAGTGAGAACCAGGCTTTAAGAATGAATTAGTGTATCTAGTACATTTAAAGTGATTAGTTTTTATATACTGGTTAATGAACGAGCAGTTCGTGTTTTATCAGAGATAAAAACACTTGGCTTCGCCTCGTGTCTTTATATCTGAGTCAGATATAAAGACACGAGGTGAAGCCAAGTGTTTTTATCTCTGATAAAACACGAACTGCGAATTTATTGAACGGCTTCAAAAACAAACCACTTGGTAAGTTCATTGTAGTAAGTTTGAAAAATAACCTTGTCTAAGCCGAGACAATCAAATAAAGTTTATGTAAATCAGGAGGTATCTTTATCACATATAAAGACACTGATTAAACTTTAATTCTTTTGAATTTTCCTCATGAATTATTAATGAGTTTTTGAATCGTCAATAGTGATCAGTCCCTGGAAAGCAGATGGTTAAATCGTTTAAAAAAATGTAATCCCGCGTTTGCTTTCTCAGACAATTCCGTGTAATAGAACCATTATAATTTTAAACAACAAATTTGTTTTTGTTTTTGAAGTTACTGGTCCAGAACTCCTTAAAATATTAATATAACATTCACACATTCAAATGGTAGATACAGTATTAAACGATTTTTAACCGAATATTATACCACTTACACTCTTATATGTACTAAAGATAATTGAAACTCATTACAAAATTGAAGACCCCGATATTCCTACTCCCAGCTTGGTCATTCATTGATAAACTGTTAAGCCCCGCACAGACGAGCAAGTTTTCCTTGCTCGTGCGATCGAAACAAAGTTTTTCCCCCAATAATTTTCCTTGACAAGTTATAATTGTTCGTGTGTACGGTTGGACAAGTTTTCCTTGACGGTAATGGTCGCGTAATAAGCTTAGGAGATTATGTTGTCAAGTTTTCCTCGACGACTATATACACATGAACAATCAGTTTTCTTTGTTCAAAAGCTGGCACGACCAATATTTTGGACTTTTCAGTTAAAAAATGCAATTGATTTTACTCAATTGTACCATAGTTAGTTGAGGGGGAATGGTTTGGAAACACGGCAAAACTCAACGTTCCATGTTTTTGTTCAATTTGTCTAATTTCACGGTCACTGAACGTATTGTATTTTCTGTATAATGAAGCAGTCATCCAATACCAACGTTCGGGTTTAATTAGCATAGTCCTTCGTCGTCACGTGTTGTAAGTCCTTTGTACGTTGTGTTATTGTAGTCCTTCGTCGTCACGTGTCCATGGAATTTCCTTTCTTCAACCAATTGCCTTCCTCCTACATGAACTATTGTGTTCATCAACATGACCATTGCATAATCTTCAAAGACAAGGGAGCTTCCAAAAGCCCCCCCCCCCCCCCCCCCCCACTAACTATGATTGTACAAAGACATGTTTAATAATATTTAGTTGTCATACCACATAAGTCTGGCTCTCAAACTAATTGGCATGTGATTTCACAGGTACTGCGTGCAGATGTATCCAACGATTGACGTAAGAAACATTGTCGAGGCCAATGAAAATGTAACTTTGTGTACTGGAAGTGATTGTGAAGAAACATTTACTGTCATTCCTTACAGATGTCTTGGTAAGTGCTTGACTGTATGATTTAAGTTAACGACTCCTAACATTTAAGCATTGTATTTGGTAGTGGTGGTTCTGTGATATATACCCAAGCCTGGCCGATAAAATCACAGTACTCAAGTCCTTAATTTTATTGGGACTGTATGATACTGTACCTAACACATATTTTTCAAATTTTGATGTATGGAAGTACAGTAAATGTAGATCAAAGTTTTTATTAGGCAAACACTCGGATAGTTACGTACCTGTCTGGAATAAAAAGAACAAAATTAATCTAAGTATGCGTACCTTATGATTTTAACTGGGGTTTCTTACAGGTTGTTGATAAACGGAAACTGTTCATGCATAAGTAAATTTTTAAAGTGTCTATGAAGTTAAAAATTTGTTCACTTGGCATTTTTTTTTCTTTTGATGAACAGAAGAGCATGGCAGGAGTATTCGCCAAAATTTTTTAAGAGAATCGGACATGTAGTCTTCGAGCTATGAACTTTCAACGTTTGCCATGGCTATTTCATTTCTAAAGAAATTTGGGCTCCCGTTAACAATGCTTTATGACGTACGCAGGTGAACAACTAAGCATATAAGAACAATGGATTTTAGCATCAAGGATCCATCTGCGTCATGTTTTTGTGTTAATAAACAGAAGAGCATGGCAGGAACAATCCTAAAAATTTCAAGAAAATCTGGTGCATAATTCTCGAGTTATGAACTCTCAAAGTTTGCCATGGCTTTTTCCTCGTTTTTGGAGAAATTTGGGTTTTTTGGTAACAATGCCTTCTGACGTTAGGGTGTTAGGGTTGCCAACGAGTTTCTTCACTTCGTAGACAATTTAAACTCTACAACTGCTTTTGGCTGTAGATGGAGTTCTTTGAATTGACTGACATATTTTCCTGAATTCCAGAACATGAAAAGTTGATTTTGTGGAAACCCCGGTTGGCAAAATATAAACGTCTTTGATGTGGAACGTAGAAATAATCGCAATATTTAGGGTTCGACATTTGCATTACCTCGAGTATCATGAAGATACCATTTTTATTTTGAATATCAGGAGCTCTTGAGATTATTATACTGCTTTTTTAAATCAATGATCTTGACACATTATACTAATATTTTATTATTGCAATGTGAAGAATATTTTCATGAGATGAAAGCTATATGTATGCAATGTTTCCATTTAACGAGGCAACAGCCAATGAAAATATTTACTATTTGTTTTATATAACACCAAAATAGATCCTCGTTATTGATTTAGCAAGGTTTTAAAACGTTTTGTAAGATTTTGGAAGGACTGGATTTAATGGAGACCAAGCCATGCAACAAGAATGCACGGTAAATGTAAATGATGTGGGCGGTGTAATGAAACTCTATCAATAATTAATCAAAATCTGTTGTTTTTTCTTTTCAGTTGGTGAGTTTGAGGCTGATGCACTGAGTTATCCACCAAATGCCAATTGTGACTTTGATCATACCTATGACGCAAAGACCTGCAAAAATCATGACTACTGGCGTGACCGTGCTTCCCAGAACTGCAAAGACAAAAGAAAAGAATTGGCAGAATATGGCGTCCTCGCCTCATGTGGAACTGATATGTTTGCAGGGGTGGAATACGTGTGCTGCAATGTACAAATTTAAAATAATAACAGTCATTATTATATATATGGCGTTACGTTCGTTTGTTCGTTCGTTCGTTCGTTCGTTCGTTCGTTCGTTCGTTCGTTCGTTCGTTCGTTCGTTCGTTCGTTCGTTCGTTCGTTCGTTCGTTCGTTCGTTCGTTCGTTCGTTCGTTCGTTCGTTCGTTCGTTCGTTCGTTCGTTCGTTCGTTCGTTCGTTCGTTCGTTCGTTCGTTCGTTCGTTCGTTCGTTCGTTCGTTCGTTCGTTCGTTCGTTCGTTCGTTCGTTCGTTCGTTCGTTCGTTCGTTCGTTCGTTCGTTCGTTCGTTCGTTCGTTCGTTCGTTCGTTTGTTTGTTTGTTTCCAGTTTTTGCTTTTCTCATTTTTTTAAAGATTTTCTGACGGTCTACTCAGTAGTCTGTTTTACTTGTCTTTGTTATCCGTTGCATTTGTTATCCAAATGGTTAAATGTAGATAACATTGTAACTGTTGTTGCCTTCATAGAAAACTAAAACTGCAGCTGAGATATTTGGCGATATTCTGAATCAGTTTGCCAGCCATATACCTGCATCAAGCAAAGGTACAGTACATTTTACTGTTGGTCATTCAGACAATAATTATCATTTATAGGCCTGGAGCGAGGGGAATTCGATGAAATATTGCCCCGAGGTATGATATAATTATATATATATATATATATATATATATATATATATATATATATATATATATATATATATATATATATATATATCCGAACTGACGTATAATTGAAATGAACATTCCGAACTTACGTTGCAATGTTCAGAACTATGGTACAAATTTAGTTGGCAATTTGTTTCTGTTTAACCAAGTATCTATTATTCTTCATTTTCATCAAACACTATACAACAAATAATCTTCTACTCCGTGATTTCGCCAAATGAATTCAATAGCGTACCGTCGAGCTGCTGTTTAAAGCACAAAATGCGGACAAACAAACCAAAATTGATTTTCAAATGATTGCAAATGAGCCATTATCTATTGTTCGGACTGCAAGAATTATGGGTAAAAGCGGACAAACTGAAATAGTGACGTCATCACGACGGAGCGCTACTTCAAAGCTTATTAAATTCGAGCTTCACAATGAACTTCGCGAACTTACGTACCTAGTTCCCAACCTTCCAACAAATGTTTACAAACGAATTTCCCAAGCAAGCTGAAACTGACTATAATACACGCCGTATAAATAGGTCAGATTGCGTCTTATTTAAACCTCGTCTTGTCGGCTCTCGTATAAATGGCCCTATCGTTATTTGCTAGTAATTCCAATAAGATATACAGTTTTGTTCTGTAAATTTTGTATCTTACTGTAATATTAATATTAATTATAAATTACAATGAACATTTATTATTAAGTATTATTATTATTATTAATTAATATTTATCAATTATTGGACGAGTCTGAGCAAAATATCATGATTTGTCAATGGCGAGCTACTATGCCGATGCCAAAGGCAGTCGCAAATAACTGGTAGCGAGACACTGACAAATCATATTATTATACAATACTGATAGGCTAGCAAATTTTGATTAACGACAATATTCTTCAGAAAAGAAATAGTGAAGACTCGTGCCAACAAAAAGTAAGTTTGACAATTACGAAGATTTTAGTATGCCCAAGACAGAGAGAAGAATGGCGATCTCTAACTTCAGGCATTTCAAATTTTTAACTATTTTATGAATGATAAATCAATTATTTATTGAACTCGTCTATCGCAAAATATTATACAATTATTGGATGAGGTTGAGCATGATATCAAGAATTATCAAGGCCGAGGTTTGTGTTATCTGCCGAAGCCGAAGGCTGAGGCAGATAATACAAACAGAGGCCTTGGTAATTCTTGATATCATGCGATAACCGAATTCAATAACTGTTTTATTATACAATTATAAAAGTAGAAAACTTTAGAAAGTTTTTTACAACGTTAGGTAAAAATAGTAAATATTCATACCGTCTTCAGTTCGAGGTTCGCTAACTTTTTTCGCTTTCAAATACAATTTTCTCTTTCAAACACTGCTTTAAACTCTAACAGCTGTATGTGTAGCTCGCTTGTTTTTTCTTGGTGGTTTTAGCGTCAACAAAACGTGCCAAATCCGCCGGATTAATCCGCTTCTGATCTTCACTCCTAAGGACGGCCGCCATGTTTGTTTTGTTCAAACCGCTGGCCAGCGCGTCATAGCTACAGATAATTTTTGATATTTTGTAGGTGGCAAGACATCAAGAATTATCTGTAGGTTTTTAGCCAATCACAGTCGAGATTGTTACATAGTCAAGATGCGATATACTAATCTGTATGAACAATCCCTGATGTGGTTTTCCTTTACGGTAGTTTCACTCTCCATCAGCACAACTTTCTGCATCTCTCTTTCCACGCCTCTTCTGGAATCAGCTTAGCCATCTGTTCTTCTAACATCTTCATTCCTCCTCCCAAACATCCAATAACAAATGGTATGATTTCGACAACATAGCCTGGTCTCTTTTCCCGAATTTCAAATGGCAACTTTTGGTATTTAGATATTTCTTCTCTCACCTTATCCTGAATGTTCGACTCTGATGGGCATGCCATGTCAATTAGCCAGATCTTGTGCTCTTCTAGGTCCTCCAAGGTCAGACCAGGTCTTCTGGCAGAAGTGGTCTTTCATACAATACTCAAAATCCCAAATGAGTTTCTTTTTCTCCTTCTCCAATACTGTTCCTTTCTACCATGTTATTTTGTACAACACTGTTTTCTCATCGAGTAATCCTGTCTCCTTTGCCCATTCTACTGCAAACACAATCAATGCCTTGTTGTACATTTTATTATTATTATTATTATTATTATTATTATTATTATTATTATTATTATTATTATTATTATTATTATTATTATTATTATTATTATTATTATTATTATTATCATTATTATTATTTTGGTTGTTGTTTATTATTGCTGTTATTTTAACATTGGTGCATTCTTTATTTAGGTTGTGATCGAACCACTTATGATAGGAAAGCTCGAGCATTCCACGCAGAAAAGAACAAGAAGGTTGAAGGAGTGGCAAAAGATCTGAAAGAAGCCAAAACACGTATGGAGTCGTTAAAGAAAGACGACCCGCAGCAAGCCAAGACCTTGTTTAAATGTATGACAATTAATCTATTTTTATGTAATATTTAAAACATGAGCAGCAGTGTTTTATCAGATTTTAAAACACGTGTACTTGTCATCGTAAAACACAAAGTACATGCCATTTAGAATAACTAAAAAGCTTAATTCACGATTGCAAATTCTTACCCTGTCTAGGGCTGCTGGGAAACATTTTCTCTAACACTTTTCTGAGTAGCTGAGCTTGACGAGCGTCTACCAGACGACGTTTGTTGCATTGCATTGAGCTATAAGCACATGCATGTACAGTCTTAACGTCACTTTAACTACATTCCATATGCTAACCATAACGTAGATATGTATGTTCAGTGGAACCCCTATTAAGCGGCCACCCTCGGGAGATGGTAGGTGGCCGAATGAATGAATGAATGAACAACTTTATTTCACGAGGGTGACACATGACAGCGATTGGCTGATAAACTTGTGGCCCTCAAAATAAAATAATAGGGGTTCAACAGAAATTAGCCTAAGGTGTGGTAAAGATGTCATTTTACTGTTATATACAAACACATTTAGAGGCTTGTTATTTACATATCACCATTGTCGTGAAAAATACTACAAACAGTACTGTACGGTGTCGTCTTTAAACTTGCAATAAGGTCCCATATTAACAAAACAATCATGCCATCATGTAAGTATTTACATTACAAAAGGCAGATGGCAATGTCTATACCGTAAAGGAAGCATGGTGCTTTACATAAAAAAGTGATGTACTCGCGTCTGCCGCTTTGGACCACGGAGCTGCAACGCATACATCAGATCACTGGACTTTCCAAGGGACAATGCAAGTTCCTGGTAACCATGAAACTGTGCGAAGTGCCGCAAAGTGTGGTAGAGGAGGAGGCTATGGTTTAGAAGTTCCATGTGAATTCCATTTCATAGGAACAAATTTTCCGTTGCATGGTTAGAAATAAAGCTTGGAAAAGAAGGATTTGAACTTACATAGCGTAGTAACGGAAGACCGGGACAATAGCACAACTGCACTACTGTTTATCGCCAGGACAGGACGGAAACACGTCAAGAAGATACACGTCAAGAAGATAATAAATTAATGTGCGTTTAAATGTTTTTATCAGTCGTCACCTTTTATTTCATTTCAGACTCTTTTCTGTCATCGCCTTTTTCAAAACAAAGTAAAACGTCTTGTATTCAATTCTTGGTGGCCGTTAAATAGGGGGACAAACCTTATGGGGACGGCCGTAAGGTGGCCGCGGTCGCGTAATAGAGGTGGCCGCTCAATAGGGGTTGTATTTTACAGTATTACACTGGGGGGAAACTGCGGGATTTTGACAACTGGCCGCTTAATAGGTGTCTGCTTAATAGGTGTCTGCTTAATAGGTGTCTGCTTAATAGGTGACTGCTTAATAGGTGGCCGCTTTAATAGGTGGCCGCTTTAATAGGTGTCTGCTTAATAGGTGTCTGCTTAATAGGTGTCTGCTTAATAGGTGTCTGCTTAATAGGTGTCTGCTTAATAGGTGTCTGCTTAATAGGTGTCTGCTTAATAGGTGTCTGCTTAATAGGTGTCTGCTTAATAGGTGTCTGCTTAATAGGTGTCTGCTTAATAGGTGTCTGCTTAATAGGTGTCTGCTTAATAGGTGGCCGCTTTAATAGGTGTCTGCTTAATAGGTGTCTGCTTAATAGGTGTCTGCTTAATAGGTGGCTGCTTAATAGGTGGCTGCTTAATAGGTGGCTGCTTAATAGGTGTCTGCTTAATAGGTGTCTGCTTAATAGGTGTCTGCTTAATAGGTGTCTGCTTAATAGGTGTCTGCTTAATAGGTGTCTGCTTAATAGGTGGCCGCTTTAATAGGTGTCTGCTTAATAGGTGTCTGCTTAATAGGTGTCTGCTTAATAGGTGTCTGCTTAATAGGTGGCCGCTTTAATAGGTGGCTGCTTAATAGGTGGCTGCTTAATAGGTGTCTGCTTAATAGGTGTCTGCTTAATAGGTGGCTGCTTAATAGGTGGCCGCTTAATAAATAGGGGTTCCACTGTGTATATCCATGCCAGAGCCTCAGTAGCTCAATGCTTCAAGCGTTTAACCAGTCATCAGAAAATTGCAAGTTTTACTTCTGTCTGGGGTTCAGAAATATTTTTTGAGCACTTGATTACCAGGTCTATCGCATTACACTAAGCTTGCACGCGCGTTGTATGTCCACACGTACAACTTTTAACTGAGGTGAAATATGGACTGATATTCAAAATATTATTCTTCCATTGTAGCTGCATTGAAGGGGCTACAGGGCACTCTTAGAAACATAGACAGACAAGCTAAATTGGATGATTTGCAAGTACATCGAGAACGTCGCGAGTGCCTTCAGATTGATATCAACCACAAAAAGCATCTAGCGATGAAGAGTTTCTTGGATGCTGTTCAACAACATGCTGAAAAACCAGTCAAGATTTTGAGAACCTTCAAACGTTTCATGCGAATCCTTCAATCTGATCAATCGCAAAAGTGAGAAATTATTTCATTTTAATATTGCGTAAATGATAGGTCTACCATACGTTAACTTATTCTTAGTAGAAACTTACTAGCTGTATACTATTACGAAATGCTGCAATCGGGACCTATCGCGTTGGCTATTCTACTCGATATTTATTCTTCGATGACGAATGGGAAATTGAGTAGCAGGACTCGCGCGGTCAAACAGTAAGACAATATGGAGGCGCCGAGAAGCTAGTGGAGGATTTGTTTTACCTTGGTGTTCCCATGAGCAGTATGATAGATCTTTGTGTTTTCTTAGTATAGGTAATAGCATGGTTTCGAGTGCAATGTGGAAAAAATAAACATGCACGAGTGAGTTTTTCAAAGACTATCAAAATTGCACGAGTCCCAAGGACGAGTGTTATTTGAGGTCTTTAAAAAACTCACGAGTGCATGTTTTTCCAAATTGCACGAAAAACCATGCTATTCCTTATTAATAATATACATGAAAAAATGTCCAAGTCAACTAAACATTACAGTTCCCTTTCGGCAACGTTCACTCCTTGTATATTTGGTTGTTTAAAAATGCTTTGTTTCTTCTACCACTACTCGAGAAAGTTTACTAAAAGCACTAAAAATCTTCCAGTTTTCTTGCAGGTACTTTACTTGATAACAATAAGGAATAATTAGCTTCAAATTTTAACAAATTGTTCTCCTCCGTTTCAAATCTTGGCCGCCATATTTGTTTAATTTGTGCAGAAAGAGCCTGGGCACGAGGTTGCAAATTGCCGTCAAAATCCGTTGTAGAACATGATTGGCTCTTTTCAGTCTTCACTGATTGGCTCATTCCCTTCAAAAATTTGCACTGTATTTCTCTTTTTCTGCAATGTATTTCCTTAAAATTGCACTGCTCTTAGCCAATCAAAACTGAGAAATTTGTTCATGTATATTATGACTACAGTAATGCACGGTTCAACTGAAATGTTACTTATGAATTGTCTTTTCACTCTGCTCACAGCAGCACATGGTAACAATGTTTGCATTTTCTTCTTTTAGTGCCCGTTTCCTAGCGAAAAAACTTCACTCTAAGTCATCCAATGCTAAGGATGCCAAAGAGATGTTTACATCACATACCAACTTACTTAAGACAGTTTTAAAAGATGGCGTTGAAGTACTAAAACATGTGAAATCCGTGCTGGGAAAAGTCGACTTCAAGTTACCATCATTTGCCATGGATATTGATTTCAGTGTAAGTATAGAAAACTAAGTAACTTACCTATGAACACGGACATATGTCTTTAAGTGGCGTTCCTTCCCAGGCTTCTCTGAAATGGTTTGAAATCTGCGGAAATGGTCTGAATGTTACTGCAACGTTTTCACAGCGAAGGCGACGCCAGTGACGGATTAGGACTGGGACGAGCCTTACTGTGCATGACAAATACACGTAGCTACCTCCCGCCATCGCCTCTATTACGATGACAACGATGGTTGAGTATCTCTAGGTAAACCAAAATCATGTTACGGAGGGGAGAGGCTTAGCGCGCTTGAAACGTCTGTACAAAGTGTGAAATCAGAGTTAGAAAAAGGCCAGGACATCCTCAATATTTCAATACTAAAAGTCTAATAAGTTACTAAGCATGGCTGCTTAATAGTGTGATATGAACTGTCATGAAAACAGCTCCCATGGGATTTGCATGCTAAAGTTGATTGTCTTCTTTTTTGAGTTGACTAGATGTCAAACTATCAGAGATGGGTTCAAATTTTCGACGTCTCGGGGTTGGAAAATTTGAACTGCATTTCCGATAGTTTGACACCTAGTCAACTCAAAAAAGAAATAAAATTTCACTTTAGCATGTAAATCCTACAAGAGCTGTTTTCATGACACTTCGCATCAACACCGCTGCCAAACGTTTGCGCATGCGTGAATTCGCTAGAGTAAACATTGCAAGAGAAGTGGGAACTAGCCGTGGCAACAACCAGACAGCGAAGACTAAATAAGACTCGACTATTCATTTGTGTTTTAAAAAAAGGGTAATTTCAGAATGTTACAATATTGATAAAGAAGCCATGTTACAAATTACCTACCTTATCTTTTTGGTAGTATGCTTATAATTTTAACGTTTGTGTTGGACTCGCGGACCAGTCCAAATATTTCACTGTTTTCCCGCTCTTTTTTTGAGGACGGGCTTGGACGTCGTGCATTCGCATCACACTATTAGAGCTAGGATTAGGAAAGTTATTCGAGTCACTCCTATTAGCCATGTCTCCGACCTCTCGACCCCCCTGTATATCGACAGGTCGAAAATTTGAACGACCCCATCTTTTTGCGATAGTTTGACATCTAATCAACTTTAGCCACGTCCACACGTATACGTTTTCCCAGCGTTTTCATATTGTTTCAGGTAATGAGACCATTGTTTTCTGCTCCCCTGAGGACCGAGAACAATATAAAAACGCTATGAAAACGCATACGTTGGTCTTATAATAAAACGGATACAACCAATTGGCATGTAAAATACATTTAAATAAATATATTTTACATTCTTCATAATGCAACTGTGCAAAGCAGTTACAAAAGACTTAACAACGTCAGAGTTTTTCGTTATTCGTAATGTTTTTCTTCACGCCCTTCGCAGATACAAAAACCCGCTAATTAGATTCAAAATGCTACAAGTGAACCATGGTATTCCCATTCCCGGCCCGGAGCAAATGATCGATTTGGGGCTCTGATGACGTCACACGTTATGGTCTACGTGTTCTGTTAGTCCCCTGGGTTGGCTAAAAATGAAGTTAGTGTTACTGCTCTTTGCGCTTTCTGGGTCTCGTGTTTGCTTACGTCAAGTCTCAAATATTTTAGGGGGCCCTTCTCAAGTTGGGGGCCCGGGCAACTCTTCCCCCCTAGGAAGGGGGGAGTTCGTAGATTAATTTTGAACTACGCATTTGATTGGCTACTAGGAACCAAATAGCCAATCAAATGTGTAGTTCAAAACGAACCTGCGTGCAATGAGCTTGCGAACTTCAGAATGAACTTCCAAACCCTTATGGTGAAAAGTATGTTGCGAAGGACTGTAAGAAGGAAGGGTTGGTTTATGACTTCCCGACTTTCAAAGAAGTGTGTTAATAGTAGAAGTTGATTGGCTGTAACGATGTTGTACTTCATTGGACAAATGCACATCAGTCACGGTCACATTGAAATTACTTCTTTGATTATTGTTGCGTGTTTGCTTCGCTATTAATAGTTTAAGGGTGTCCTACAGATCTCTATTTGGGTCCATATTCAAATACACATGCATTTTGAGACAAGAAAAAAAATCAATAGTTTTCTTGGGATAACATTTTGTGTAACGTCGGTTACACCCGAGGAACTTCCAATAAAATTCTTATGCTTCAACTGCATGTTTGCCAAGTTCCTAATATTCTTTGTAAGGCCTAATAAATCTAGAGTTGGAGTACCATGAAACCCATTAAACTCTCCAGGTGTAAGGTCGCTCATGCACTATTGAATTTTCCCCTACGGTGCTATGCTGTTGCAGAGACTGATCTAAATCTTAATTGTAGTTAAGTACTAAGGGTTTGATCATTAATTAGTTAATTATTATAAGTAATAGCATGGCATTGAGGTTGATTAGTGATTGCTATCACTTTGTAATATTACGGTTTCCGAGGAAGAAGGAGAGTAAAACAAGAACACTTTTGGCAGAGTCAACAACTTCAGAGTGAATAAATTATTGAGTTGTGATTAATACTATTGGGAATTCGATGAACGTTCACCTCATCTATTTGTTAGTTATTATATGCATAAGCGAACTTTGGCGCAAAATTAGGATGCATCGGGTTATTTAGAGTTAAATGTCCCTGCGGGGGAACAATGAAAACAGAGGTGGCCGTGATATTATTATAATAAAAGCTACACTTACGTGTGCCATTGTCGTAATGCAGTTACAGTTACTACATTTAACAGTGTGATTGTCTGCTTGTTTTAATATGTAATTTTTCAATGAGTGTGAATATTAACTCGTTTTTTAACATGTAATTTTAACTGTCCTTTAGTTTCCAAAACCCACCGTTCCAACCACCGTGCCCAAAGTGGAGTCAACACGCGTATTTGAAGAGACAGAAATGGATGATGATGATGATGACGACGATGATGGTAAAAATACCGCTGGTAAAAGGAAAGGTTGGAAGCATTCCCCAGGTGCTAAAGGTGAGGATGACGATGAGTTATCCCACGAAAATGAGCACGAAGATTACGGGGACCATCCTCTCAAGTCACGTGCTGTATTTGCCGCAGTTATCGGTCTCAGCTGTGGGGCATTGGTTATTATGGTTGTTATTGTGCTCGCGCTGTTCTTCCGTAAAGGAGCTTCGAAACGGCCAACAAAGACCGTGATAGCGGAGGATTCCCAGGAGGAGCGTCATCTTCTCAAGATGCAAGAAGATGGGTTTGAAAACCCAACCTACAAATTCTTTGCTAATTAAAAAAAGTAAACCCAACTATGGGTATCAGTGTATCAGCGCGTACTATATAGGTGTAGAAATTTTTGATCTTTGTATACAAAACGCGTGAATTAGTTATTATGTATGTAACAGAATGCTGATACGTTGGTCACAGTGCAGTGTGGCTTGCCACGACTACATGACGCACCAGCTTTTCATTTCAGCTGATTTTTTCGCCTTTTAGACATATTTATTGATTCGTTTATGTGGACAATACTCGCTCACTACTTAGTAAAGTCGTTTTACAGACTTAACTAATTGGATATAATTAGAATTCTTAAGTAAAGGGATGTTTTGACCGAGCTATTTACAATGCTTTATATATCAAGCAGCAGTAACCAAATATATAGTCACGTGTAAACGCAGTTTGTGCTAATAATAAATGTTTTGTTAACCATAGTGTGTTTTGTCGACGTATATACAGATCGCTTATTCGCTTTCAGTATCGCCTTGTTCACAACATAGTTAGTGGAGGGTGGTGGTTTGGAAGCTACATTGTCTTTCAAGATTATGCAATGGTCATGTTGATGAACACAATAGTTCATGTTGGAGGAAGGCAATTGGTTGAAGAAAGGAAATTTTATGGACATGTGACGACGAAGGACTACACAAGGAACAAAGAACTTACAACACGTGATGACGCAGGACTACACCAATTAAACCAGAACGTTGGTATTGGATGACTGCTTCATTATACAGAAAATACAATGCGTTCAGTGACCGTGAAATTAAGCAAATTAAACAAAAGCATGGAATGATGACTTTTGCCGAGTTTCCAAACCATCCTCCTCCACTAACTATGTTCACAAATAGCCTTACTTTAATAGATTAAAGTGCAAATGAAGCGAAATTAAGTCAGTCTTATTTGAAAGGACACTTAATTATACAGTAACATCTTTTGCAGTTTTTCGTTTTCTTGTTTCGTTCTTGAGATATTTCAGTTTGTTTGACATACAAATTAAACATTTTGACGTCAAGACGTGCATAATAAGTTATAGAAAAAAGTTATATATCTTTGATATTGTCAAATATAATTACCTGAAAATCTACATGTTTAGTGTTCTGGACGAAACACACCCACATGCTTCCTTTGAATTAATTTGGTTTGATAATAGCAAAGCTATATAACAGTTTTCGATAACTCATTATGCACGTCATGACTTCAAAATGTTTAATTTGCATATCGAACAACCTGAAATCTTTACAACGAAGCAAGGAAACGAAAAACTGCAAAAGATCTTACTCTATCATTTTAAGTGTTCTTTCAACTAAGGCTGACTTAATTTTCGTTTCACTTGCACGTTACTTTTCCCCAATATTTTTTGGATATGCAAATGCTTGGGTACCATACTATCTTCAAATGATATATTGAAAGAGTACCCAAAAGTTCGTGAAAGTACTAAAGGAACCTCGTACTCGTACGTTTTAGCAAAAAAAGTATCCGGATTCACATTGACCATTGTTTTTCATCCTCATGGGAATAAAAAACAATGTGAATCCGGAAACTTTTGCCCAAGTGTAAACGGGGTCTTAAAGAAATGCTAGGAGCGAAGCCGCAGGTGTCCATTTTCCCGTGATTAGCTGGAATTAAACAAGTGTAATATCATTTAAGTTCAGTAGTGTCTGATTTTAGTCATGCGGGACCACCCGTTTAGCAAGTTGTGCAAACATCGTTTCCGGTTCGTAAGTTTCCTAATTAAGTCTAGTTAATTAAATTTACCTACACCGGTGCATGTTAAACATGGTATCAAACAATTCATGATAGCAAAATGACAAACTGACCAAAGCGGCGAAGTCACGAAAACCATATTTAAAAGTTATTCCTCGAGCTGCAGTAGGCCGAGTGTAGGTTTCGGCTCGGTTTTCCCTTTTTTTTGGGGGGGGGGGGGGGGGGTCGCGATTTCGCATTTTTGCACATTTTAGTTCCGCTACTATTTATATTTCTGCTAGTTGTTTGCCATGTGACATTCAACCTCGTACCCTTTCGCTCCCGGGCACAACACGGGCTGGTCACGTGGTTTTAAAATATCGTTATTAGGTCTTGTGGTATAGTTTCGGTTTATTAAATTGGCGCGACAGGGTTTTCGCTCGACGAGTTCACGAGGGCGGGAACGAAAAGCCTGGGTACGACCTTGTGTGACGGAGTGAGGCAAGTTGTAAGTATTTTGCTCCTTTCGCTTTTGGAGTTGGACAAAAAGTTGAACAGCTTTGCCTTTTGATTATGGTGTTCTTGCACGCTGTTGGTAGATTTCGAAACTGACTGACTTTGTAGTTTATTTAACAACGATGTGGCTGCAATTCCTTGATCATAAATAAGACAATCTCTGTGAAGTATGCACCACATTCACCCTTCGATCTCATCTTCCTCGGCTCCCACCTTTGCTCGCGCTGTATAGAGCCTCTACAAGAATATTTGAGGTTGAGTTTGCGGACTTAGTTGCCTCTGCATTTAATTTACTAACATCAATAGGTTCAACCGTGTGAAACTATCAAATTTGAACTCTGAATTTGAGCTTTTGATGTTTTGATAAGCTCTGCCATGTGTAAGCACGTCATTAAACTAAAAGTGCATTGAATCACTATAAGCCAAAAAATGCATTAGTTCAGCGGGTTTGTTTTTATTCTTAATTTAAAACAACCCCTTTTAAAGTTGACCGCTTTGATCGGTCGAAGTGGGTCATCACCTACCTATACTAAGGCTTCTGATTGGTTTAGATAACCTAACCGAACACCTTCCCTATAAACCCTAATCAGTAAGGAGCATGGAAACAAATTGATAATCGACGTGATTGGTTACTTATGGCCAATCAGAAAACTCGTTCATATTAGGGTAAGTCTTTACTCGTCGAATTCAAGAAGTTTGTTTATATCATGGTGGTAGGCTGGTATACTCCGGCCACGTATGCTAAAAGCGCGCGAATATTTTAGCCAATAGGAAAGCAGAAGTCTTTAGTGATTACCTGGTCTACATCACTATGTGATTGGGCTAGAGTACCAAACCAGCCTTCAGTTGGTTTTATTGTCCTCAGTCTCCCACACTTTCCAAAATGGCGAATACGAAGAAGCCAAGCTTGATTCTGCATGAAGTTGTTGACTTCAAGCTCACGTGACGCTTTTGAGCCACTATGGCGACCTTGTTATCATACCTATTTTTTGATCAACAATTAATGACTTCACAGAACGGGAATGGCAACTGATAAAGCATTTGGCACATCAGGTGCTGCCCATGGTGTTCAATGGTTTTCTAAGGGTGATTCCCAAGGGCCGTAGTCCCCCGCAGTGGTTCTAAGGGAGATGGTAAACCCGCTAAGAACGACTGCGGGGGACGCTACAAGGGCCCGGGTCAAACGACGAACTTTGTATGACCAGAACTCAATGCAAATTGGGGAACTCATTAGTTAAAAGTTCATTTGCATTGAAATCTATTCGCGAAAATTTGACGATTTGATCCGGGATTAATTTGTGGCCGTAATATTAAAATTTTCGGTGGGGCATGTATACTATTTCGAAAAATGCGCATTGTTATGTGCGCGTCCAACCAGTTAGACAACGAGTTTATGAACGCTGCAACTCTTGTTCATATATAGTTGGTTGAGAAATATCAAAATAAAAAATATATAACTGGTATTAGATCTACAGTAGAACTCTCTATGAACAGTTATACTGTTCCATTTCAAACTGACATTCCCAACTTCATGACGGACAGGCTAGAACATTCTTGGCGGAGTTAATCCGATTTCTTTAGTAACGTATTCTTGAGCTAGAGCAGCTTGCCGGATTGAAAAAGTATGAGCCATTTCACTTTCACTTCTTACAAGATCAAGAGCTTTGTCGAAGTTTCTAACAGCCTCTTCAAAATCGCCACTAAAAGAGAAAAATTAGGAATGAAAAAACACATTTTGGCACACTGCTCTCATATATTAACGATTACATCACACGGATAAGCAGACCCTACCAAAATTGTTCAAATACCATCTAGGGAACGCTAACCAGTAAAACAAAGGTGGGTGTTCCACGGGTGAGTGAAGCCAGGGATAATGACCCTCCGTCTTTCATCCAGGGGGGATAAAGCAAGAAAATAAGGGGTTACTGGTTATGGACAGAAATATGGTATTAAGACGCTATCAAATTAAGTGCAGTTATTAATGTTTTGCATTACTTTCGCAAAATAATTTCTTTGGTGCCACTGTTACTAAAACAATATAGGTATCAGATACCCGCTCATTCTGTTAACTCGTATGAGATTCGGCTTTTGCGCATTAAACTTTTATCTTCACCAACGTAACATTCTTCCATACGCTTTTTGCTCTTGTGGAGCCGCGCATGAGACTATTAAACATTATTTGTTGCTCTGCCCTAAATATTTCAACTGCCGAGTTAAACTCCTGACTTCAGTCGTCTCTTTGTTACATCCATCAATAAATTTTCTATCTTTAAATAATGATTTGTATTTAAAGAATTGTGTATCTTCCCCTTCTTGTGCGTGTGATATTCCGAAGGAAACTGCCGCTCATTTCTTTTTTGAATGTGACCGATATGCTGCTCCTCGTGTAGACTTGCTTGCCTCTGCTGCTCATTTAATTGGTGCAAGATGGTCTAATGCTTCGAAACGGACTCGTCTTTTTTGGCTCCTAAATGGTTTGCCATTTGATGCAGTTTCTTTTCACGTTAATACGCAGTTTGTATTAAGTGTCCAAAATTTTATAATTGATTCGCATCGTTTTACTAATTAATTGCATTGGTCCATCTTTGCGCTTTGTTGTCATCTTGTCCGCTTGCTCTTGTTAAAATAATGTTAAAAAATTGTAAAATGGCGAAAGCTCCCTCGATAAGCTACTGTATATATAGCTTTTGGGGCAATCGTCGTAATCAAAATATTGTATAAATAAAAAAAATAAATTTCTATCCTTAAATAAAAGTCTACAAGTTGAATTACTTTTAAAAGGTTCTAACTATATAGGACATAGAGTGAATGTTTCGATTTTAAATTCCACCATGGAATATATCATGTCCACCAAACGCTTTTCATTATGTTAATTTTATTTTCAATAACTTATACTTTCTATACTCGCCATAATTTTCCTTTGTATTTATATTTGCAGGAAAAGCACTCGATTAGTTTTAAAAACTACTTGCTAATTCTGTAAGCAACAATATATGAAATAAATAAAAAAAATAAAACAACCATGTAAAATATCAGAGCAATCTATGGTTGTATCCGCAAACATTTTATTATAACATTCTTCACCATGCAAAGCAGTCAACTACTACCACTGTTACTGCTAGTAAAACATTAAACTATCTATTTGTTTTACACAAAACACATTGACTCGTTTGCACAAGCAGTTCGTCACATATAGCGTTTGCTTGGTTTTTAAAGTGTATATGAAATGAAAATTAAGTTTGTCTCATTTGAAAGAACTCTTGATATTGTAAAGTAACATCTTCTACAGTTTTTCCATATCTTATTTCATTCTTGAGATATTACTATTTGTTTGATATGTAAATGAGCACACTCTATACATCACATTGTATGAGTTGTTGGAAAATTAGGAATATTGTTGAAGTTATCGAACAAAGTCACACGAAACTTGGCATGTAGGTTATTTAATGTCTCATGACTTTAAACAAACACAGGTTCAAGCGATTTAACAGATTAATATTAATGATATGCACGATTTCTCAGTAACTCATTATATAATGTGACGTATGCAGTGTGATCATTTACATATCAAACAAATAGTACGATCTCAAGAACGAAGTAAGATATGGAAAAACTGTAGAAGATGCTACTTTACAATATCAAGAGTTCTTCCAAATTAAACAAACTTAATTTTCATTTCATATTTACTTTAAGGCAACCGAAACACGCAAACATTGTTTTGGAAAAACATATTTTAAATTATATTTTGCAATGTCTCGCACGTAGCTAATGTGAATACTTTGCTTTGATATTCAATTGATGAAGGTTCTTCAGATATCACAAGAACAAAAGAACGTGGCCAAAAAAATAATCATATCTTACTAGTTACACAAGTTATTCTTCATATAAATAACAAACGAATCATCCAATAACACTTGAGGCGGTGAAACAATATCAGTCACCAGACTTGGAATTGCACAAATGGAAGTTCGCTGCGTGTGTTAATTGCATACACAGAGATCTTCGTTTGTACGGTGGCATATTTTAAATATTATATTTTAAAGAAATTTGTTTACTTATTTTAGTTATCGCCCTTGTAAGGAAAGTTTTCTTCTCAATCTACAGGAAACTATAAAACCCCATACACACTATATCCTGCAATCATTGATACTCCTTGTGAACGCCATGTGCAAAATCTTCAAAACAGGAAAAACAACGATTTGTCCGGTCGACATTTTGTTTTTCCAGAGAGACGTTACGATTTGTCGTCGAGCTTCAGCGAGTTTCAAAATTTTAGCAATCTGATAACATAACCACAACAAAACCCCGTATCCTATAATCCTAATCAGAAATTTGGTTTACCGCTTAACTTTTGGAAAAGAAACCCCCATATTTGACGACATATTTTGGAAAAGTCGCGAAAGGACTGAATGGTCCCTCTGAGTCACCCTTTTTAACCTCGAGCAATTTGTTCCATAATTCAGGCAACCTCGTACGCAGGCTCTTTAGTCGGGGCGCGCATACCTGAGTAATAGGGACCTGTTTTCCACGCGGCGGAATTTTGCGCGCGGAGCGGAATTTTTCTTTATGTTTTCTAATTAGTTCCACCCAAGAAATCACAAAATTCCACCTCGTGGAAAACAGGTTTAATTAAGCAAGCTAGGACGACGACGGCAAATAAGTTACTACATTTAAAAGACACCATGGATCAGGACATCGTATATTGTATGCTTTATGTATTTTGTAAGACCTTTGAAAGGCAACCATAGCTTCGACAACGTGACGTACGATAGATTAACGCCTAAGTAAGCTAACAACTTTGGCTGTTCCTTGCCACAACGTCGTATTGAAAACGTGAAAACGTTTCAGTTGACGTTTTATGTTGCAACGAGGACGGTGTTGGGATTATTCTTGGGACTGCAAATTATTGCACTTGGGTCGTCGCCGTGACGTTCGCTTGTGCTTCCTTAGGGTCCTTAATAGCAAGAATGAACGGTCTAAACACAATACCTTTGAACCTGTAACGTTGCCAGAGTTTCGTATGCAAAATCGCACTTAGGATCGAGTCTAACGGCTTTCTTTAGAAGGTTAATCGCCTTTTCAACATCGTGTTTCCACTGACAAACCAGCAATCTGTGTAAAAACAGTTCTCTTTCAGCAAAGTTGAAAGATTTCTAAATTATTTTAAAAACATTATTCTAAACATAAGCAACTAGCAGTCGGAAGGTTGTGGGTTGGAGTACTTGATCTGGAGCTCAGAGTTTAACAACATACGACAGCTTGTACAGTTATAGAACTAACAAAACTTTACAAACTTGGTAAAGGGCATAAATGGGGGGGGGGGGGGGGGGGGGGGGGTGAGTGACCTCCCCAAATGTTTGAAAACATTATATATTTTAAAATAATCCTTTGCGCGTGTGTTCTGAGGACAGCAAAACTAAGAAGAATAGCAGCAAAATATCGTTACCATCACACAAGCCCGTTCGAATACAACAATTTCGAAGGTGTTGACAGAACTCCAGCGAATAGTAGTAATGTCTCTCAAACTCATTAAATATTCATGAGGTCTTGGTTCAATCAGTACCGTGTTGCTGGTTTGGATGAACGTAATCTAACGTTGATAACAATCGCTACATTGCATGGTGACATGTCAAACACTTCTTATCGTTCCTATCAAAACTCATATGAGTTCACAAAGAATTATAGGGGCCGAACAGGCATTCATTTTGCTAGAGTGAAATATAATTAACTTACGCCTTGTACACATAATGGACAGGATTATTAGGTTCAACTGAAATAGCTGTATCAAAGTTTTTGTTTGCAGCTTCAAAGTCTTGCATCTCCTGGTTTAACTAAAACAAACGAAACGTATCGCAATACACAAATCAGTAAACTCAACCGGCGGGAACATTTTGTCACGTGAAGCATGTACCTTAAGTCTGTAGGCGGCAGTGAGCTCACTGTCCATAACTGGAACGCTAACTCCAATGAAGTGAAGTCAGCTGTGTAACGTCGCTTTCAGCCTTCCGACAAACTGTTCCCTACCCGGTCAAAAACACGCAGCGCAGGGGACTGAATCCGACGTGATGTATCATATACGGAAGTCTTGACTTCACTTTTGAAGCGTGATGACTGAAGTTAGAGTTCCAAATCTGGAGAATGGAGTTCATTTGTTGGCGAGCGACGCCGACACTTAAGGGTGATACACGTATATGGTGTACATAGCATATGTACGAGCTTCTCAAAAGCAATCTTTGGAATATTTAGCAAGAACGTAAAAAGGCAAAATTTTGGCGGTAGTTACCTATACGCTATTTGCGAGAGTGAAAAATTAAACATAAAGTAAAACATTCTTGTCCCGATAATAAACAGTATTATAAAAAATCTGCCTATCAGTTAGCTGGGAACAGTGTTTCTGTAATCCTATGTAGACGTATCATGACTCCCTTTGACGTGTTTGGTGGCGATATAGCAGAAGTTACTAAATTACACACTGGTTATTTGATTAATAAACGTCCTTAGTTTTCGCTAAAACACAGAGTCAGTTGTGCATGTGAGCTGTTATTTCTCGTCACGCTCTTCACTCGTGTTTCTATAACATGAAAAATTTTCAAGTAATGTACATGGTGAGTTGGTGATACAAAAATATATATTTATAATACAATATTTAAGATTTCAATCAAAGACGTAAAGGTTGATTAATTCTCCTGGTCCGCTCAATTTCATTTGGGACCAGTAAGCAAGCTGGACACGGAAGCTGGACATGAATTTGAACATGCAAGTTGGACATGCAAGTTGACATGTAAGTTGGACACGCGAGCTGGATATGCAACCTGGACATGCAAGCTGGACATGCAAGCTGGACATGCAAGCTGGACATACAAGCTGGACATGTAATGTGGGTGCCCAAAACGGGTCCTGCCACCCTTTCGCGCTCCGCCCATCGGTCTCGCGATGCTCCTAGCCAGGTTTATTGCGCGTTCACTTTGTATTGCGTATAAAAACGTCTGTTTCTTTCCATTTAATTTTCTTCGGATAGGCAGATTAAAGAAGCATTTTCTCATTTCTTTTTAAAATTCTACCGCTCACATCAGTCTCATAAAAACAAGCAACAAATATCAAACCATGCTTTTCGCACAAGTGAATGCGCAATAAACCTATCCCTAGATTGCTCAACGAATACCATTCCTATCTGGACCCAATTTCGACCAATGAACAAGCTTGCTGAGTGCAGTTTCCAACCACCCAAGAGCATGATATAGTGACTAAACTACGGCAATGACCTTTTACAAGGTCCTGGTCAAGGAATTGCCTGGGTGAACCCCAGCTTGATTATATGAATTACAACAGAATACCTGAGCAAACAAGCTATATGCATCACCAGAGTCGGGATGTTTTGCAATAATATCGTTGAACATTCGTTTTGCTCCTTGGATTAATATTGAGGATTGTTGCATCACGGCTGTCTTATATATACAGAATGCAAGTTGTACTTTAGCTGGGACAAACGAGTCATTCAGCTCAATACATCTCTCAAAATCTTCCTTGGCTTCAGAAAGCTTATCCGTCAACGAGTTTATCTAAATTAAGGAAATAAAACGTAAAATAATAAAATAGTAAAAAAATATCGTGCATGGGATTAGTTCGTATACATTTACAGAAAAGACAGGTCTTCACATGCAACGATCACTCCTGATGAAGGCACTAGATCGGAGTGTCGAAACGTTGGGTGATGACCGTTTAAGCCTGGTTTTCATTTTGTCGCGACCATGTTTCAACGGACATTATGGATATTATTTTACAAACCTGTCCTCTGTGATGATAAATGTCCGCATTATCGGGATCCAATTTAATAGCTTCATTGAAATCCTTGTACGCGTCTTGAGCATTTTGACTCACTTGAAGTTTAAGACTAGCTCTTTTAATTAAAGAGTTTACTTTGACCTAAGAAATAAAAAATAAAAAATATATTGCAGCAACAAAAACAGAGAATATAGTAATAATCAGTTACGTTTTGGTTTCCTCTTTAGATTAATTTGAATCGGAACACCGAAATTTCAAATCTCTTTCCGTACGTTTCTAGTGGTGATGGTAGTGGTAGTGGTGGTTGTGAGTGGTAGTGGTGGTTATGAAGGTGGTATTTGTGGAGGTGGTAGTTGTGGAGATGGTAGTTGTGGAGGTGGTAGTTGTGGAGGTGGTAGTTGTGGAGGTGGTAGTTGTGGAGGTGGCAGTTGTGGAGGTGGTAGTTGTGGAGGTGGTAGTTGTGGTGGTGGTGGTGGTAGTCGTGGTGGTAGTTGTGGAGGTGGTAGTTGTGTAGGTGGTAATTGTAGAGGTGGTAGTTGTGGAGGTGGTAGTTGTGGAGGTGGTAGTTGTGGAGGTGGTAGTTGTGGAGGTGGTAGTTGTGGAGGTGGTAATTGTAAAGGTGATAGTTGTGGAGGTGGTAATCGGAGGTGGTAGTTGTGCAGATGGTAGTTGTGGAGGTGGTAGTTGTGGAGGTGGTAGTTGTGGAGGTGGTAGTTGTGGAGGTGGTAGTTGTGGAGGTGGTAGTTGTGGAGGTGGTAGTTGTGCAGGTGGTAGTTGTGGAGGTGGTATTTGTGGTGGTAGTTGTGGAGGTGGTAGTTGTGCAGGTGGTAGTTGTAGAGATGCTAGTTGTGGAGGTGGTATTAGAGGAGGTGGTAGTTGTGCCGAAGGTAGTGTGGAGGTGGTAGTTGTGGAGGTGGTAGTTGTGGAGGTGGTAGTTGTGGAGGTGGTAGTTGTGGAGGTGGTAGTTGTGGAGGTGGTAGTTGTGGAGGTGGTAGTTGTGGAGGTGGAAATTGTAGGTGGTAGTTGTGGAGGTGGTAGTTGTGTAGGGGGTAGTTGTGCAGGTGGTAGTGTGGAGGTGGTAATTGTGGAGATAGTAGTTGTGGAGGTGGTAGTTGTGGAGGTGGTAGTTGTGCAGGTGGTAGTTGTGTAGGTGGTAGTTGTGTAGGTGGTAGTTGTGGAGATAGTAGTTGTGGAGGTGGTAGTTGTGGAGGTGGTAGTTGTGTAGGTGGTAATTGTAGAGGTGATAATCGTAGAGGTGGTAGTTGTGGAGGTGGTAGTTGTGTAGGGGGTAGTCGTGCAGGTGGTAGTGTGGAGGTGGTAATTGTGGAGATAGTAGTTGTGGAGGTGGTAGTTGTGGAGGTGGTAGTTGTGCAGGTGGTAGTTGTGTAGGCAGTAGTTGTGTAGGTGGTAGTTGTGGAGGTGGTAGTTGTGGAGGTGGTAGTTGTGGAGGTGGTAATTGTAGAGGTGGTAGTTGTGGAGGTGGTAGTTGTGCAGGTGGTAGTTGTGGAGGTGGTAGTTGTGGAGGTGGTAGTTGTGGAGGTGGTAGTTGTGGAGGTGGTAATTGGAGGTGGTAGTTGTGGAGGTGGTAGTTGTGAAGATAGTAGTTGTGGAGGTGGTAGTTGTGGAGGTGGTAATTGTAGAGGTGGTAGTTGTGGAGGTGATAATTGTAGAGGTGGTAGTTGTGTAGGTGGTAATTGTAGAGGTGGTAGTTGTGGAGGTGGTAGTGGTAATTGTAGAGGTGGTAATTGTAGAGGTACCGCTACTACCAACTCTACCACTACTACCACCTCCACTATCATCACTTTTACTACTACCAACACCAACATCACCCCCACCACCACTACTACACCACATCCTCTACCACACCACATCCTCTACCACCGTTACCATCATACCACCACAACTACCAGCGGTGGTAGTATTAGTCGTATAGTATTGTTTAAGCCTTATAGTTCTATAAGTTCTTGAAGTGGCGTGTGCTGTTAGTGGGTTGCCTCTCACTGCTAAGATCAGAGTTTTAGCTCGGTCGGATAGAGTTACTACTTACATGAGTGGGTGGCGCCTCATGTGTTGATTATTGAGAACGCAAACGAGCAGAAAATTTTAAATAGAAAATTTAGAAAATCGTATTTAAAAATGTATTTGTCAGTCCCACCATCTATTAGGTTCGACACATCATAAGTTTGACGTTTGAAACAACGCAGAATTTATTTCAGCAAGTCTTCATGGGTTTTTAAAGAGCTCCTTAAATATACTGATTTCGTGTTCGCTTTTTATTCTTACAAACATGTTATTTGGAGGCGTATCTTAACATACTTAAAGTGCTTATGAAACGAAAATTAAGTTTGTCTTATTTGAAAGAACACTTAATATGATAGAGTAACATCTTTTGAAGTCTTTCGTTTCCTTGCTTCGTTCTTGAGATATTTCAGTTTGTTTGATATGCAAATTAAACATTTTAACGTCACATGTGCATAATGAGTTGTTGAAAAAAGTTCTACATCTTTGCTATTATCAAACCAAAATAATTCGAGGAAAGCATGTGCGTGTGTTTCGCCCAGAACACTAAACAGGTAGATTTTCAAGTGATTATATTTGACAATAGCAAAGATATATCCAAGAACTCATTATGCACGTGTGACGTCGCAACATGCGACATTTACATCAAACAAACTGAAATATCTCAAGAACGAAGCAAGGAAACGAAAAACTGCGAAATATGTTACTCTATCATTTTAAGTGTTCTTTCAAATAAGACAAACTTAATTTTCGTTTCATAGGCACTTGTTTATTAGTGTTACCTTAATAGCTGCGTCTTCTAAACTGATAGCTCTGTCAAGATCTTTTAACGCTTCGGGATGCATTGACATTAACGTATACATAGTTCCTCTCACGCACAATGCCTTTGCCAAATATCGGCTGGTTTCTATATAAGAAAAACACAAAAGATGTCAAAATACGCAGCCTTAACTTGTCCAAGTTTTGAACAAACATTGACAATCTAACGGACAGAGAATCGTTTTGGACCTACAACCGTAATACATATATTCCTAACTAATTAATCTACATTATTTTGTATAATACCACGCAATTTTACTTGTTGCATGAGCCAGTAGTTTTACTTTTTAATATTCATTAGACGTTACCTTTAGGTTATATACGTTGTCTCTATTTACATCTTTTTGTGTCTATTGCACGCATTAGACACTACGCAATACTGTAAGCTCTAAATTGTGTACAGCTTAAATTGTGTAACTTCGAAAGCAGTTAACTCTTCGAAAGCTGTTAACTCCGGAAACTGTTGACATGGTAGTTGTTAACCGCTCTATGTTAACAAATCAGATAAACGAAATGGCAGTAGAAGCGTGCATGCATTACCTGCCTATTTTTTATTGTTCCGAAGAAGAGCTGTGCTAGCCTGTGAACATGCTCTGTCTGTGGAAGGGAGAGGATTGGGGCCCTAATTCTATTTAAATTAATTTAAATACCGAATACTCTTAGTGTACCTGGTTTGTCTATCTCAGTGGTACAAAGAGTGACAATATTTCCGTACTTTTCCTCTGAAGCTTTTTGCACAGCCAGAAGGTATGGCTCCGTCTCAATGTTATCACTTTCTTCCACGGCAAATGCCATGTCTTTAAAATAGGAAGGGAAAAAAAGAAATTTCTATACTAATTACAATAAAACCTAGACAATAACCTTAATAATATACAGGGCAAAATTACTTGAATATGATTGGCTAACGAAGAGGGCATTTTATTTCGTAATTCAGGGTAAAATTATTTACACTTGCTTGGTTCCTTGATCAGCAGTACTTGCATGTAATTGGCCGCTTCGTTACTTAGCAACAGTGAACCTCAGAGCACTGACTTTTTTGCAACAAATCTGCAAGGTTTTTCGGTCTGAAAATGCTTTTTTGTTTACATTGAACTAATTTAAACTATTGAAGGAGTGAAGAAGAAGAATTTCAAGTGAAGTCGAATCACTGCTGTAGAGAAAAGTTTTTCTGACTGCCCCAACCGGGAATCGAACCCAAGGTCTCTGGTTTAACGTACCAGCGCTCAATTGGGACCCCCGACTGAGGCAGTCAGAAATATCCATATATTAAATATCGCACACATTACTGTTGCTCATTGGGGGATATCTAATCCACCTCAACGAAGAGTTAGGTATGGAGATAGATACCTATCCCATGTACTTCGATATTTTCGGGACAAACAGTAATATAGCTCTTGAATTATTTTGCCCGCTATATTATTAACACATAATCGCATGAGTTCTCGTAAAATTAAGGTTTAATTTCACTCGTGTTTTCAAAATCCTACAAATTACCCTTTAGTAAGATTTTGAAAACACGAGTGAAATTAAACCTTAATTCTCCTCGGCCCCATGCGATTACCTATACTAATTTGTACTTCTCACCACTGCACAAAGAAGTTACAATACGCAATTTGCAAAAGTAATAGGGGGTTTGACACTCCAGGTAAGCTCTTTATTTCGGACATTAAAACAACTCGATTAACACTTCAAACCTTCACTATTTTTTACTTTATGTTTTACATGTGTTCTATACTTGAAAACGAGGTTCTTATAAGGAGTGCCAATTCAAAACAATACCCCATAGGGGGTAGGGGTAATCGTTATGTCTGCCAAGAGCTGTCTGCTACACAAACACGAGAGTGAGTTAGGGGGATGCGAAAGTTTATGCGAGTTTGAGCCTTCAGCGAGGGTTAATTTACATAACTTTCACATTCTCCCAACTTCTCTATTTCATTTATAAAATACGACTACTAAATGTGCCGTGACGTCAGAACCATATTTGCATAGCCCGATATAAACACGGTAACTGATCAATCACAGCTTCACAGCGTGCGTAAGACGCAACCTATTTTATAAAAATAGCTAATTCCTGTTAATAGGTCATTTGCACGATGGCGTTATACTGTATGTTACATGCAGATTACAGCGATCGTGTACATTGCAACTGAAACAAATTATTTTAACTTATTACAAATTAGTCAGACTGTAGTCAAACAGCATGTCAAACTGTCAGAAAATCTGACCGCAAGTTTTTGAATAACCTTTAAGATATAAGATGTTTAAGCTGAGTAGGTCTCTAATTCTGGTTTAATGATTTCAGAGAACAATATTGAACGTGTAAAGGTATCAAAGATATTGGGAATTCAGAAAAGCGGCCATCTTAAATGGGACGTGCATATTACTGCGGATTTAGGTTGACTGTTTCGGAACATCCGTACGAATACTCAACATTAACTTCGATCCACGAGAGTATTGAGTGACGTTTCACTTAGAAATGCGTGACACTTGGCACTAGCAAACGTGATTTTATTGGCTAAACAGTTAACGTAAACGGATATCCCGAAACACTCAACCTAAATCCGCAGTACCTCAAGCCGTGTTCTGGGATCCTACGAACGCTAAAAAAGATCAAATATTTTTCAGATTTTAAATTACGAAAGCATCTTGTAGAGGCTCTAATCCTGACGAAACTAGACTATTGAGATGTGGTTTTTAATCCAATTCCTAATTTTTTCCTTAAACGTCTCCAATGACTACCGTTTGCAACTTCAAGTTTCGTAACTGGAAGATATGTTAATAACTGCATGTGAAATATGACTAGAGTGGCTCCCAATGAAGGAAGTAGGAACGTAGCGATCTTTCTTTACTTAAACAAGCTTTTAAAGCTATATATAATCTTTGGTGGCCAAGCATATACCTTCGCTCTAACATTGCTCCTAGACTTTATGCATGTGCCCCCTTTTCAAGGAACTTTTCAGAGCTCAGCTGCTACGAATTTTAACTCACTTTCAGCGAATATAAGAAGGTGTACTAATTAAAACAATTTCTGTAAACTTTGCAAAGAACATTAAAAGAACAATGCTTGCTCTTTAGCTTATAGATTAGTAATTTGTATTTTCAAATTTTCATGCTTCCTTATGGTCACTTATTGAAATTAGTACTATAAAGTTAATGTGTGCACATCCTTCCTTACTTTCACTTCATAGTTTACTTTATAATTTTAAATTGTATTAGAGTAGGTCACAGATAAGGAACCATATATTTTTATGGATATATACTGTGAATAAACCTTTATTGTTAGTATTATTAGTATTACTATTGGTAGTATTAGTGGTAGTATTCGTGGTAGTATTCGTGGTGGTATTCGTGGTAGTATTCGTGGTAGTATTAGTGGTAGTATTCGTGGTGGTATTAGTGGTAGTATTCGTGGTAGTATTAGTGGTAGTATTAGTGGTAGTATTAGTGGTAGTATTCGTGGTAGTATTCGTGGTAGTATTCGTGGTAGTATTCGTGGTAGTATTCGTGGTAGTATTCGTGGTAGTATTCGTGGTAGTATTCGTGGTAGTATTCGTGGTGGTATTAGTGGTAGTAATAGTGGTACTATTAGTGGTACTATTAGTGGTAGTATTAGTGGTAGTATTAGTGGTAGTATCCGTGGTAGTATTCGTGGTGGTATTCGTGGTAGTATTCGTGGTAGTATTCGTGGTAGTATTAGTGGTAGTATTCGTGGTGGTATTAGTGGTAGCATTAGTGGTAGTATTAGTGGTACTATTAGTGGTCGTATTAGTGGTAGTGTATTCGTGGTGGTATTCGTGGTGGTATTAGTGGTAGTATTAGTGGTAGTATTAGTGGTAGTATTAGTGGTAGTATTAGTGGTAGTAATAATGGGGGTATTAGAACGACGAGGAGCTATTAATACCAAAATCATGAGTGATTACAAAATCGACCGACCGCGAAGCGGGAGGTTCATTTGTTAATTACGAGTATGATTTGGCATTAATAGCACGACTCAATTCGTTCTATTACCCATTAATTATATATCCTTCTGTAATCAGGTATGTCCTCGTCTTCTTTGTTTTCGACAGCAAATACTTCAAAGTAGCCCAACTTTTGGGTTCTAGACCTAGGCCTCTCAACATGGCCCGCAGAAAACGCAAATTTCAGGCGGCCATTTCTTTTAATATACGGCGACTCGGCGAGGATTTTTTCATAATAAAGTGAATTTATGAGGAGTTCATACTATATGTGAGGTAAAACCGGGAGTTATTGATAAAGAATGACAAGAACCAAAAATGTGAGTAATTAAGTGCTGTTTATCTTTACTTTATAGCGTGTTTATACGCATGTATTTGTAAACACACTCATGGAGTTTAAGCTTTACTGTATTTCACCGAGTGTTGCTACCTACAGTTTCTTTCATTAAAGTCAATTCTAAAAACCATTGCAAGTTGCAACCAATTATGAAAACAAAATGCTCCCAATTTTGAAATAAGAGGTTGGTTAGTAGGTTTAGATCATCGTACCTTGACTGAAGGAATCCAGATATGCTTTTATAAACACATTCGACGGTAATATACAAGAACGATTCTGTTACAAAAAAATAATAAAAAAGGATTAACAATAAATTAATACTTTTGGAAGTGGGTGGGTAGGTGAGGAAGTGCGTGAGTGAATGAGTGAGCGAATGAGTGGGTGAATGAGCGAGTAAGTGAATTAGTTCCAACAGGGAAAATCCACCGACAAAAAAAGTACGAAACCACTTAGGTCTCCAAATGTTGTTGCAATGAACTTATAATATCACCCATTTAATGAAATAAAATGGTAAATAATAAATCACATCGCCAAGAACTGTGTTGCAGTTCTTCAAGGTTCACTACTAGGGCCCTTATTGTTCACAGTAAATTGATCTAGCTGAACTAACACGGCATACGCCTTATAAAATCCAAATTTATGATCCTTAGGGGGGTCGAAACTACTAAATTAATTTGGCAAAAACTATCGCTTCATGTTGTAAAAAATTAGCTTTCAAAAGTTTCTTCATACAAATATTTTAGGGTTATAATAGTTGACAAGCTATCTTGGATCATATTGAAGCCCTTCATCAGAAAATTATACGCAGACCTGGTATGCTGCACCGTATAAAGCATATCTTGCCAAAGTTCCATACGAAAACCATTTTTCCCCTGAGCCCGGGAGGGTGCTAATCTCGACACGCGTAGGGTCCACTTACCCCCAAATTACCCGCATAATTAAACGCGAGTGAAAAGGATATTCTGTGAAAATGTTTGTATATTCTGTGAAATATATATATATATATATATATATATATATATATATATATATATATATATATATATATATATATATATATATATATATATATATGATTTAATAATATAAAAATGATTTGAAACTGATCTAGATAAAAACTTTGTACAGAATTTTCGGCTGCAGACTGTCAGCCTTCCTCAGTGACTAAAAAGCGCTATATTTACATGAGACGTTAAAACTTGATGCATTTATGTATTGTCAACGCTATTAATGTTCCTATGAGATTTCAGCAAAAGCGTGTAGCTCGTTGGGAATTCTTTCCTCTCATTGATTGTGCCTTTGTCCAAAGTTGAGTGCCATGCACGACTCTAAAAATAGTCGCTGCTCATAGTTTGTTATTCCTCGTTCAAGAATGGTCGCATACTTTGGGTGAATGTCATGTCCTGTCGTCTCAGCGTGATGTTTAATAGCAGATTCATTATTGGTTCGCCTGCCAGGGTTATGCTCTTTCCTCGTGAATCCCATGAACGTTTACTTTCTCCGACGTAGGTAAAGCGGCAATCTTTGCACTTAACTTTGTAGACAATGCCTGGTACTTTAAAATCTCCGATACGGTCCTTTGGTTTTTTGAATATTTTAGAGAGTGTTTGATATGGCTTAAAAGCAGTTCTTATGTTAGCCCGTTTTAGTGTCCGCTTAATTTGTTCCGAAATACCTTTCGCATAAGACAGCAAAACCACCGGGGTTTTGGACGGGTTGCAAAACTTGCAAACTGGAATTTCTAATTTGCTGGAGAAATCCACAAGAGTACGCATTAGCCGCAAGATCTTGCGTCACTTTTTCTACCTCTTCTTGCTGAAGGTTTTCATTAGTATAGGGACCTCTCTTGCTCTATGCAACAGCGTCCTTACCACGGCTTGCTTATGCTGTATGGGGTTATGAGAGTCGAAGTCCAAATACTTGTTGGTGTGCGTTGCTTTCCGATATACTTTTACTTCGACATTCTTTCCTGGTTGGGCTGATATCTTGCAATCTAAAAACGTTATACTTTGTCTGTCCTCGACCACATCAGGATATTCAACAGTGAACTGTATGTCAGGATTTATAGAGTTTAAATGGCGGTGAAAATTGTCAACGTCCGCACGCTTTAAACATGTGTTCGGGTCGTCTACGTATCGCTTCCACCATCGTGGTTGGGATGCATGCAAATGTTGAGAGTGCACTAGTTTCGATATGTATCATGACAAGTTCTGCGATTACTGCGCTCACCGGTGACCCCATGGCACACCCAAATACATGATGGTATAGTAGACGCCTCGATAAATAAAGAAACTGTTCTCGAGTACGAATTTCAGAAGGTCGATTACATGGTGCTGTTGGAGTCCTGTATGCTGCCTCCAGTTGTCATCTTCATCTAAGTTGGCTTGCACAACTTCTATGGCTAATGGGACTGGAATCGATGTAAACAAGGAGATGACATCAAAAGAAAGACAACTTCATCCTTTTCAATTATTTGCTTAGATACGAAATCAGTAAACTCCTTCGAATTTTTAACTGTGTTAGTACTCCTATGTTGAAGAGATTTTAAAACTGTCGCAAAAAAACAAAGGACCGTATCGGAGATTTTAAAGTACCAGGCATTGTCTACAAAGTTAAGTGCAAAGATTGCCGCTTTACCCACGTCGGAAAAAGTAAACGTTCATGGGATTCACGAGGAAAAGAGCATAACCCTGGCAGGCGAACCAATAATGAATCTGCTATTAAACATCACGCCGAGACGACAGGACATGACATTCACCCAAAGTATGCGACCATTCTTGAACGAGGAATAACAAACTATGAGCAACGACTATTTTTAGAGTCGTGGCACTCAACTTTGGACAAAGACACAATCAATGAGAGGAAAGAATTCCCAACGAACTACATGCCTTTGCTGAGATCTCATACGAACATTAATATACGAAACGTGAGAAAAATCTAGTGATAAAAGTTGCTTATTCTTGGTTTATATTGGTTTGTTGCTATCGATTTGAGAGAAACATTTGTTATATGAATGGTGACGGTGTGGATTTGTGTAAAAGAAAGAAAGGATGCAATGTTTATATTAAAACAGTTGCAGAAGAAGAGACGGGAAGGTAACTGGAAGCTTCAATTGCGCCTTATGAATTTGGAGAAGGCATATAATAGAGTCTCCAGAGTCGTTATATTCGTGTTTGCGGAGAAGAGGAGTACCAGGAAAGCTAGTGAGGATAGTGCACAGGAAGAGTTCCGAATTTATCGTTTATCGTTATTATAGTTGCATGCTTTAAGGTATTATGCAAATTGCTAATTTTAGTGGTTAATTCGAATAATTATTTTGGAACAGCAAACTCAGGAGAAAAAATAACTATATTAGACGTCGGACTAGTAAACCGAAGGTCGCGGGTTCGAATCCCAGGCGCGGTCGAGTAGAATTTTTCTCTATACTTACTCGGTATGGTTCGTCACTCGGGGCGGCACCTAATTTGGGGGTGGGTACTCCCATATATCGGCTATACGGGGATGTGCATGCCGCTAAACAGACTAGAGTTTTTGCCATTCTTGGTCTGGAACAGGGCATATAAATTACGGTTTTAGTCTGGAACAGGGTCTGTTTTTAAAAGGATGCCAGGTATATATAATCTGGCAAAGGGAACGTTTTTCTTTCTTCTAGTCTGGAATAGGGAACCATTTTCACCCCATTTTGTCTGGAACAGGGTCGCCATAATATTCAATTCCTTTGTCTGGAATAGAGTCAGGGTTTCAGACGCTCAGCGGTACACTCCTACCACGAATCCAAGAGAATACCCCCCCCCCCTCCCCCCACCACGACCACCACCTAATATAATTTGGTAGTTAATTTATTCAAATAAAGCAAAATGATATACATTACTTTAAAGCGTTCAGCAGCCTTTTCAGTTCCTATAAGTTTTAGCATTTGGTCCATCTGAACCATCCACGAAGAATTTTGCATTCCTTCTATCATAGAAACAGCTGTCAAATCTAAAATTTAGATAGACAAACATACATGTAAGTATAGACGGCAGCGTAGGCAGTATGTTATAATATGCAATACATTGTTAAACTGCCAAGCGAAAGCGCTTCATCGACCATTCACGATGAATGGCTATGACTCGAAACATCAGTGTTTCGCTTTTCAAAATTTCGGCAGTGAGTGTCATTGAAAGTTCGGCGATATCGATTTTGTTCTGCAATAAAGCCATTGTGATGATGCGAAATAAGAATGGCAGAATAGAAGTAACGGTTATTTCAGATCCACTGAAGCACCTGCTTATAAATTCATGTCCAACATGACCCATGCACATATACGTTATATATAGGCCTTCGTGAACCCCAAAACAAACCTTAACATAAGAATCCAGTGAAACACCTGGTAAATAATCAGTTTATGCCCAATATCCACCAATTTCTAGGTTATTGATGGGGTCACCCTCTCACAAAGTATCTGGGTTATGTTAGACATACATTTATAATCTAAGTGCTTCAGTAGATATAAAAAAGCCAGTCAGAATTGAGGTTTTAACGCCGTTTATATATCACCCAAAGCTAACAGTGAAATTTCTCAAAACATTGCACCTATGCACAGACCACCAAATTGAAAAGGTTCATCAACGCCGTTTATACGAGAGACAATAAGACTCGTCTTACGTAAGACGCACCTTACATGCATAAAACGCGAACTGCCCATCACAAGCCGCGGCTTGTGTAAGACGTGTGCTGATGTTGAGCCCGCAAACTGTATGATGTCCATAAAAGACATGCCCGGGTTGGGCTTTCACTCGCGTGAGTTTATAAACCATAGTCAATCGAGATATGGTCTGGAAACTCGGCAAACTTCAAAGCGCCTATAATGAGCTGTGATTGTATGTTGAACCGTACCTTAGGGCTTACACCGTGCACATCCTTTGTGTTAGGTTTATTAATATTTAAATAGCACGGTTGAGTGATTGAACTGAAACGTTGCTATTGGACAATTCGTTCATTATACTAAAATACAATGTGTTCAGTGACCGTGCACCGTGCACAAAAATGCATAAAGGCGAACAAAAAGATAGACCAAAGACTTTAGCTGAGTTTCCAGACCATATCTCGATTGACTATGTATAAACGTAGTGGCCATGTTGTTGGAATTTATCTTTAAAAAAAAGTTAGTATTTAAGTTCTGGTTGTTCGTTTGAATTATATCGAATCAACAGCGAAAATAAGTCTTTATACCCTTTATACGAATGTTTCGCGTCTTGTGTAAGCCGCGTCGTATAATGCAGCTCTCGTATAAACGGCCCTAATCATCAAAGCCTCAAGGCTGCCTTAGTTAGTCATCCAATCTCTATTATTACCAAACTCACAATAGGGCCATTTAAACCATTAGGGCCATTAAGATGCGTCCTATTCAAGTCGCGAACACACTCGTATAAACAGTCAATTTCAAATTCCGTCGTAGCAACATCCCACTATTTGGCATTCCAGAAACTCCTGAAGAACGTTGTAAAGAGAAGGTGATTGAGTTTCTTAATTCTAAGCTTAACCTCGGCGTGAATTTACATGATATCGATCGTTGCCACAGAATAGGATCTAAGCAGAATGGTGATTTAAAACCTCGTGCGATTATCGTTAAATTGGTTTCCTATAACCTGAAGTTCCGTGTTATCAAGTCAAGGCGTATTTTAAAAGGGTCTAGATATCTGGTCACAGAAGTTCTTACTAAAGAAAATTTCAGCCAGGAAATTAAACAGCCCTCAAGTGTGGACGCAGTTTGGTCAAATGACGGAAAGATTTTTGCCAAATTAGGTGACGGAAGCATTAAATTGATTAGAAAGATTTCAGATGTTCTTGGTTCTAGAATGCGTGCTCTGTCACGTGACAGGTGTCCAAATTAAATTTTATTTTGTCCTTATAGATCCGCCATTTTGAATTTTGCAAAGGAGTGGGATAAATATACAACAATGATCGCCTCTCAAAATAAAGAATTGGAGGACGTTTCATAGGGATAAATTGGATACATGCATGACAAGAAATCAGCCACATAGCATTAGCATAAAATAAAACAATTTGCAAGACACTTGCTTATTAAACGTACTAAGAATTATAAGTTCAAAATTATATTTCGATCAATTCACCACAATTACAAAAAGCAACAAATTGAATTTAATCTTTAATTACCAGCAGTCTGAGGTAAGAGCTTATTTATATTTGTTCCCGCGGTGAGGGTGCTAATCTCGACACGCGTGAAGTCATTTTACACGCGTGGACAAACGTGATATGCGAATGAATTTCTGTGATCTGAATATATATATATATATATATATATATATATATATATATATATATATATATATATATATATATATATATATATATATATATATATATAGTGATATATTTAAAATTATCTAAAACATCTAGTCATTACACGGTGTTTCATGCTTAACGCAATCATCAGACGACTGACGGACTATGGCGTGTCACTGAATAAATATGTTTGTGAGGCGGAAGTGTTAATTGTCAGGCGGTATTGCCTTGAAGTTACACAATATATATATATATATATATATACGAAATCAGTTGACAGGAAGTAAACATTTTTCATATGATATTTCTCGTACGTGATTGGTTCATGTCATAATTGAGAAAAGCGGGTGGAATTTTTTTTTTTAATAGCATGGCGGCAGGCGTTTCATCCCCTCCACCTCTCCCGTTTTTTCGCTCCCCCCCCCCCCCCCCCGTAACTGAAACGCCTGTTCTTGGACCCTTATTATTTTTAATTTATTTTAACGATGTAACATCACATTTAACATATCAATCTTATCTATATTAAATTCTGATCTTGATAAAATATCAGCTTGGACTGACAAATGGTTGGTAACAATGAATACTTCAAAAACTAAAACTCTAACTATTTCTGCTAAGCGTGATAAGCCAGAACACCCTCCTTGCATTATGAATGGTGAAACAATCGAAGAAGTCTCGAGTCATACTCATTTGGGTCTTACGTTTGATTCTGATCTAAGCTGGATTAAACATATTGCTGAGATTTGTGTCAAAGCGAACCAGAAATTTAATATCCTAAAATCAGTTAAATTTAAGCTGAATCAGAAAACTTTAGCTATTTTATACAAAACATTTGTTAGATCCAATTTTGAGTATGCTGATGTGATTTGGGACAACTGTTCTGATTCTGCATGAGTCTCAAATGCTGGAGCATATTCAATACGAAGCGGCAAAAGTTGTAACCGGTGCAATGAAAGGTACCATTGAATGTGTTATTGAAAGAACTCGCTGGGGAGGACTTATCATTAAGCAGGTATTTACATAAGTTATTCGTATTTTACAAAATAGTCAATGGCCTAACATCATCTTATTTAGTAGACCTACGTCCTAGTTTAGTGTCTGCTAATTCTAAATATCCTCTGTAACTATTAGTAACTATTCCCTAATTCCAACAAGGACAAATAGGTTTGCAAACTCATTTTTCCCAAGTACTGTTAAATTATGGAATAGTTTAAGCATTGATACGAGACAAATTTGTAACATTATACACTTAAATCTATTTTAAAAAAGCTTGTCTTCAATGTAAAGTATATAACAATCTATATACAATGTTTCATTTACCAGATTCTCTTCCATATTACATACTCGTTTAAGATTATAGGTGTTTATATATGGCTTAAATGATTATTTATATCGTATTAACTGCGTAAGTTCTCCCATGTGTAGTTGTGGTACTGGTACTATGCTAAACATTTCTTTATGTTCTGCCCTAATTATGCTGCTCCTCGGAATGGGCTCTACGGGTTGAAGGTACTGCATGAATCTCAAAGATTGTGCATGTTACTTAATGGACCCGATGAACGTTTTAATCTCAATTTTAAATTGAAAACTAGCTTTTTTCTTGCAGTTCAATCTTATATTATAGAAACAGGTCGATTCAAAGTTTCAACCTAAGAGTTATGTGTGTTTATTTTTTTATGTTAAGCCGCACTTGTAATGTCCGTGTGAGCCCCCTTGACGAGCGCATTTTGCTGTTCTTGGGGAAAACAAGGGGCTCAATATGTTTAAATAAAAAAAAATTCTAATAAGGCAAGACTTATTTTGGACTAGCTTTCAACCCTGCATGTTCCTTTTTTAGTCGCGACTTACCATGGTCACGAACAAATTGATCATTTATACGAGTGTGTTCTCGAGTTATTTATTTATTTCATATATTGTTGCATACAGGATTAGCAAGTAGTTTTTAAAACTAATCGAGTGCTTTTCCTGCAAATATAAATACAAAGGAAAATTATGGCGAATAAGTATAGTATAAGTTATTGAAAATAAAATTAACGTAATGAAAAACGTTTGGTGGAGGTGATATATTCCATGGTGGAATTTAAAATCGAAACATTCACTCTATGTCCTATATAGTTAGAACCTTTTAAAAGTAAATCAACTTGTAGACTTTATTTAAGGATAGAAAATTTATTAAGGGATGTAACAAAGAGACGACTGAAGTCAGGAGTTTAACTCGGCAGTTGAAGTATTTAGGACAGAGCAACAAATAATGTTTAATAGTTTCATGCGCAGCTCCACAAGAGCAAAAAGCTCTTCTTCTAAAGTGAAGATAAAAGTTTAATGCGCAAAAGCCTAATCTCATACGAGTTAACAGAATGAGCGGGTATCTGATACCTATATTATAATGTTTAGGAGGTGACGGACGGACTTGGTTACGAAGGCAATTCTTAAAACTTTCTAAAGGTAATAACCTGATTTGTTCAGGTAGCTCATTCCATAACTTTATTGTTGATGGTAAAAAGCTATTTTTATATCTATTAGTCCTGCACATTAAAAGTTGTAAATCTGCAGGATTTCTTAATTTGTGAGTCAGTCTATTACCAGTATTTGTTGGTACCAGGTTACGTAAGTAGTTAGGCGCGTGGCCATGGAACATTTCGTAAGAAAAGACACAGTTGACGCATTTTTCGTCTATCCCACATAGGTTCCCAACCAATTTCTTCATATGTTCTTTGTTGAGAAGTGCCTTTCATAGCACCAGTTACAATTATAGCAGTTCTGTATTGTACATTTTCAATTGCATCAGGCTTTCTCATCATACAATTACACCAGACGGTGTTAGCATACTCAAAAATGGGTCTAATACATAATAAATAAATTTTTTCTAGAGTAGATCTGTCAAGCCTGTACTTCAAGCTCTGCAGAATATTTACTCGTTTATTGGCTTTAGTTACCATTGAATTAATATGAGCAAACCAAGTCAGTGAAGAAGTTAAAGTGATCCCAAGATGTTTATGCATTTCAGCATTTTGCACTTGTTTACCATGGAAACATAAGAGAGGGTGTGAGGGTTTAGATCGTTTGGTTGAGAAAATAATTGATTTCGTTTTTCCTGGATTGAAATCAGCGATCCATGACTTTGCCCATTTTTCCCAAACTTTGCCCATGTTCTCGAGTTAAATAGGACGCGTCTTAATTAAGTCGCGACTTATTTATTGATCAACACCTGAGAGGAAATAAAACAATTCTATTTTTTAGATTGAGAGATAAAAAACAAACCGGTGTCTTAATCAAAACGTATACATAACATAGCGTTAGGAGCACTTCACGCGTTGCTTATAGTTCGAGTCTTAAACTAACGAACGAAGAATACTTTAAACATTTGAATATTCCATTTGAGTACACTGAATAATATTCCAAGCTGTTCAATCTTTAGTTTCTTCGTTATAAAATAACATTCATAGCAATCGAAATAAACAATGTATTATAGCAATAAATAAGCAAATGTAACTCGTAGCAAAACACGGTGATTTATGCTCATGAAAACACGGCGAAATTGAGTTGATTAATTCACGTTAAAAGCGACTTAACGAAACAAAATTGTTTATAAATACCCCTTGGATGCTTGCCTCATAAATTCACTTGGTAAAAACAACAACTATTATATAAAGCAAAATTTCCATAAGCTCTCAACATAAATCCAAAATATTGCCGATGACAAGGTTCTTTTCTTTTTCGGAGCTTCAGATCGTTTAATACACCCTGAGTAATATAGCTTTCTACGGCCAACGATGATTGACAATATAATCCAGAGATGAGATGGCTGACTACGGTAGTTGCAAAAAAATGTTTCACTGTTTTCGATATTTAGACTTTAGAGTTGACTTTTTTACCCAATTTTTCTCCTTAATTTAACAAAGCAAAGCCAAAGCAACTTTCAGCTTGACAACTTTTCCACTTCTCAGTGCATCTGCATCTGTATCCGTATCTTTAATCAGTAAAGCTGATTGCATACAGCCGATGTAAAATTAGTAAGTAAATTACAGTAAGTTAATTTAACTAAATACAACTAACAAATTATATTACAGCTGACGGTAACTACAATATTAAAAAATAAAAGTAATAATTAATAAACTTAAAGCTAACTCAGAAAAGAAAAGAAAAGAAAAGAAAAGAAAAGAAAAGAAAAGAAAAGAAAAGAAAAGAAAAGAAAAGAAAAGAAAAGAAAAGAAAAGAAAAGAAAAGAAAAGAAAAGAAAAGAAAAGAAAAGAAAAGAAAAGAAAAGAAAAGAAAAGAAAAGAAAAGAAAAGAAAAGAAAAGAAAAGAAAAGAAAAGAAAAGAAAAGAAAAGAAAAGAAAAGAAAAGAAAAGAAAAGAAAAGAAAAGAAAAGAAAAGAAAAGAAAAGAAAAGAAAAGAAAAGAAAAGAAAAGAAAAGAAAGGACTTGCTTGCTGAAGCTTTCGGAAAAAGGGCAAACGTGATTGAGGTGTTAGAAATTAAGATGTGATTGGTAGTTGAGTCACCAAAGTTTTAGAAGAAAAATGTGATTGGTAGTTGACTAAATTTACTGCATTTTAAAGTCTTACAACATCCTGCGTGTTTGGATTTAACAAATAGATTACATTTTTCGGTGTGTGTGTTCTGTAATAGATCATATATGACGTCACAGCGTGTACAGAACAAAAAAGTACGAGACAAAATCGAGTCAAAAAGTTAGTGTGAAAACCTTATATTTAAATTCACGGGACAGCGGTCGAGATACGGAAAAAGACGAATCCTGATACCGTGCGTCAGAAATCAGGATATTATAAAGTGATAAAATAATAAGACATTACTAACCGGGAACGAGCTGTCGAACGAGAAAAAATAATAGACCAAGATCTTGAGAGTACGGACCGACCCGCAGGCGAGGTGCGTACAAAAAAGACCGAGGTCTGATATTTTCCTGTACTGCCAAGAAAACGAGGTTAATATGGCCAAACAAAAAAATACTTGGGTTTCCGGTTTCCCGACCCTACCTAACTTTTGGCCCGCCAAATATCGACCCTAATCTTTTTATTGAACTTTTGAAGAGCATGGGCCCGAGTTGCAGCACGATTTGCATCTTGGGATATAGCAAGCATGGCGGCCGATCGTGACGGCGTGCTAAAGATTGCCTTTAAAAATGCGACCATTCAACTGAGAAAAAAAAAATTTGGTTCAGTCGGAAATAGATTATCAATGATAAATATATTCGAGTGCTATCACGACCACGTAGATCGCTCAGTTTACGACATTTCAGTCGTTACTGAAACGAAGAAGTCAGGAACCAACGAGACAGACACACTTGAAATCCAATATTTGAAAAATCTGTGCTACGGTAATTGACATTTGCTTTTGAAAACAAAACAAACCCCGACCTACCCTACCCTACCTGCGTTTTTGCAAGAAGAAACCGGAAACCGGAAACCGAAGTATTTTTTTGTTTGGCCTAAATCGTTTATCACGTCAGGAAAACTAACATCCAGCACATGCAGCGGCCTAGATACGGGAAAAGACGAACCGTGGTCCAGATACGCAGTTTTACGCGTGTTGACTAATCAGAAGATTGACCAATTTAGAGGGACACGGAATCATCAGTTATATTATTGTCTACAGTTATTTAAAATAAAGTCTAAACTTAACTGAACTAAACTTAGAACTCAGGGTAATACCAAGAATACCATAACATAAGATAAATTATTATATGGCAGCAGCGTCGAGAGGTCCGAATACAGAAATCCTGTAATTTGATTGGTTCATAAGCGGTCGGATATTTCCCGTATCCGCCCGCTCAGAGCGGAATCTGCCGTTCGGGACGGTAAGTTTTATAAACAAAATGGCAGTCATGTCAGTATATGCAATAAGATAGATTATAATTTCAGAACTACTCATTGTTGAAATATATCGTGCAGGTAATTGACCTCGCTTTTTCGGTCTGTACTAGTGAAATATCGGACCTATGTTTTTTGCTCAAACAAAAAAACAACGGTCCGATATTTCACTATATATAGTACAGACATCACGCTCGGTCAAGAAGTAGTTAATATTCAAAGTATAACCAATCCATGATAATAAAACGCTCTGCATGATTCGTGTTACAAACCTTGAAGACAATTTTGTTTTTGATCCAGCTTTTCGTAGGCCTTTGCTCTTCTTAAATAAGCTTTTGTATATTTCTTGTTAAAATGTAATGCTAAGATTGAGAGAAAATATAGTTTCAGCACATATTTCAAAACTAAACTCATTAAAGTGCTGCTGCTCTGAGTCGAGCATATTTTGATCATGCAACATAATTGAACAAAACGCCTGCTTAGGCGTTCACTCGGGCTACTCAGATCAGTGCTAGCGATTGCTGCAACCTTTGCATAGCCATGCACAGAACAGCGCGCATAAGCGTTTGCCAATGATGTACGTTTTGGAGGCAACGTACTTATGCAATGTAGAACCGCATTGAGACTCTGAAAGCTATTTTGATTGTACGGTTAATAGAGGTACTTTTAATTTTCAACTTGCGAGTATACAATAGACAAAAACCACAGTGCTGGATTCAGCACATTCAGTCAATAATTTCGAAAAGGAATTTATTTTTATCGAGCAAACAGAAAATATTTATAAACAATTTTTGAAACACGTTTCCAAAGCGTTGGCAAATGTAATAAGACACTTACATGAAATCTAGACATGGACATGCAAACAGTTCAACACATTCATATTTTGAATTATTCAGTGTTATTTAATACTTGCGTTTTGTAGTTGTTGGACTATAAGCAGCAAGCTGTTACTTTATAGTAAATAGTATATATACGTTTTTTGATGTACTATGGCGTTTGCTTCTTGTATCTCTTCAGGTCAAGCTTCCGTTAATTTGCTTTTATAATATGTATTTATATAAAATCCACTTATGTAACTATGAATTTGAACACATCAACTCCCATGTCTTTCGCAACTCGTCCATTCTCTCTTCATGAACAAACCTTCTTTGTGTTTGTTATCCATATTTTGCAAATTTGGAGATCTTGTTCGGTAAACGTTTCACTGCGATTCATTGACACACAAGACACACAACCCCGGTTCCGAAATCACTTCGGCCTATAGACTTTATAGGCAAGCTGTTGATGTTCGTGTTTGATTTTGCGAGTTCTTCTTTTAAACCAGCTTTTCCTTTGGCCAAAGTGTTGGTAGGTTTTCTAGGTAAATTGCTTAATTAATAAATGGTCATACTAGAATAGGCATGACTTTATCGGCCAATTTTCGAAGTGATTGAAGACCCGAAGCGTAGGCTCCATATATGGGAAGTATTGTGCAATAATTGCACATTCGTGATACCCCAAAAACAAAACAAAAAAAGAAATAGAAACGGAGCCAAAACCAAGACTCGGCCTACCACAGTAGCCTGAGTAAAAAGGAAAAGTGGCATTTTTGATTGCTCAATACCTCATCATGCTCAAGAAATGGTGACGTTTATGAAACATATACAGTATATAAAACTGAACTAAACTAAATTAAACTATACATGGCGAGAAATGGTGGACATAGAGAGGCGGAGCTAAAGCCCTATTAAACTAGTACCTATGTCGTGCGGTCGTCACAGTTCCGCGGTTCAGAAGAAAAGAGAACAACTAATTTATGCAATGTTGGATGAAATCTTCATTCGATGATCAGAAAATACTGAAGCTTTGAGATTGAAAACCGCAACAACGACAAATACAGGCTAGAAATGAAGAATATCATCGAAAAGACGGATCTTTATAGTAGCCGAATCAGATCGAAACGTGTACGGAAATAGTATACCTCTGTTTGATTTTCGATAACGTGAGCAGCAAGGTTGGTACAATTTGCGTATTTGCCATATTGGCTTATGTTAGACTTGTGCTCAAAATAGTATATCAAAAACCGCAACGGATTTAATATCTGTGGCATATCGCTCATGATATTTATATCGCAGATGTGTTGCACTATACGATTCAGATTGAAACACTTGAAATAATTTAAAAATTGACACTGCTACGACGATTGTTTCACTCATCCTCTATGTAAGTCCTATTAATCTTGCAGAACTTTTCTAGTCAAAATTCTTGTAAGTGGGCATGCATTACGCGCATGCGTGACCATTATTTCTCGCCATGAAACCAAACCAAACTTATACTAAAGCTAAACTATAAAGCTAAGCCAAGTAGTATATAACCTAAACTAAACTGGATAACCCATACAAAAACGTTTGAACAGTTGATATTAAAAAAATTATCTATTGCTCAGTCGCTTATATAGAGCGCATATCTTTTCTAGGAACCCGCCAGGGTTCGATTTGCCCACGGAAGATCCTAAAGTTTCTCTGTTTTCCTTTACTACAACTTCAATATGTTATCCATTGAGTGTAATTGCATAAAAAACAAAATATTCATAAATTTCTATATTAAGTTAAACCAAAAATAGAAAAGGAGTAGTTACCTTGTGAGCAATCTGCAATTACTTTATCATAATTTTTCTACAAAAATAGTCAACAAAAAACACATTCAAGAAATATATAGACTACATCATCACTCATAACATTGCACGTAATTATCGTTACATTCTGCATACAAACTTATAAGTTTGTATGCAGAAATCAACTGTACTTGGCACTGCTTGAGTTATATGTAGGCGTATACATTACTTATTCAAAAAGCACGATGATCATTGTTCAGACAAATCAATGTGTGTGTTACCAAATGCTAAGACATCTTGAAACATTAGTTAAAAGGCTATTCAGATTCCTGAAAGATCTTGATTCGAAGCCAAACAAGCACTCGCTCTGTCTTTTCGTCCATGGAAAGCTTGTCGCTTGAGCGAGAAAGTCGAGGCGCGTGGTTTTATTTACGCGATGCTGAACTACTAAATTGAGAATGTTGTTACAACTTGTACTGTAGCGCAGTAGATACATGCACGCTGAGCGTGCCTATTTTTCTGTACTCTAATACAAGTCATACAATGCACATTAATCATACTTTCAATTATGGAAACTCCGAGGTAAAATGTCGAAAGTTAATACACGTAGAACCAAAAAGAAAAGGAAAAACTTTATTTCAATTATTTCATTATATTTATCATAAACATTATTTATTAAGTCATAAACATAAAATAAAGAAAAAAATATTTACGTTGCATTTCATCTTTAAATTACTTTCAAAAACTCATTCATTAATAATTCATGACACAAAGGAAATCAGCACCATGGGTACAGTACCGTGGGTTAATCTAATAAAGAATACTCTGGATTTACATAAACTTTAGCTTTGATTTTCCCAAATGGGTCGTTTTGAAACTATTCAAAACACTGCTGCTCATGTTTAAATATTACGTACTATATAGTTTTAACATAATTTGAAGGTTCTAGCTCTTTAGTGTTACAAGGCCAGTAATCCGATCCAGACTCACTGCAGGCTGAACTGAATAGTGAAATAATAATTTGGTTTTTCCTTAGAATTAGATTTATAGTTTTCATACTACATTCACTTGTTTAAGTCCCGAACTATTAGCAGCAATAATATGATTCGTAACGATATTACTAAGAAAAAAACAACAACTCGAAACAGGTGGGAATTAAATCAATCTTTATCTGTGATTACACACGTCTACATTCATTTCGACATGCCCAAGAAGTTGTAGAGTTCTGTCTTGGCTAGCCTAACAAGTTTATTTAACACAAGGGAGCTCCAAAGTCCTTCGTCCGGTCCAGTAAAATGTGACCCCAACTTTAGTTACTCGGGCTACCTGTGGTAGCCGAGTCTAGGTTTCGGTCCGGTTTTCCGTGTTTTTTTTGGTCGAGATATTGCCCCAAGAGGCTTTGCGAAACTGAAGGCATGACGTCACAGCTCAAATGCTGATTTTTCATCATGGCGGATTTTCATGCAGGAGGGGCGAGTGTTTTCTTCTCCTGACGCCTTTGGTTGTGTGGTTCGAAGTGAATTTGTGTTTTAATGATAAACACGCTCGCGATGCTTTTATACTATAGTAGACCTGGATTGGTCCGCGATCTCAATAACCGTACGCTGAAAATGTGTAGCACTACTCGATCAAACTTTTACGAAAATTCTCGATCAATGTGTTCTCGATCAATTTACAATGTGTTATTAATTAAATGGTATTGAAAAATGTTGCTCAATGCTGTAAATCAAAGAACAACGAAAGTTGATAAAGTCAACTTGCAAGTGAAAGGTAAACATGCTGTGTTTTACATCTTCATCGAAGTTGTCATTTAGCCGAACTGACTTGTGTGAGGTAACTGTATTAATATTTGTGGTTTGCTTTATTTGCTTGTATTGTTTATTATTGTACTGATGTCTTGCACTAAAAGTCGATGTTATTAAACAGTTTATACATTACTTTCATAAAGTGTGTATTATAGTTTGGGTACACCAATATGGCCCAACCATTTCAATGTTTTGGTACACCAGTATGCATGGCTGGCATTTCATTGTTTTGGTACACCAGTACGGCCACCATTTCAATGTTTTGGCACACCAGTACGGCCACCATTTCATTGTCCAGTATGGCCACCATTTCATTGTTTTGGTACACCAGTATGGCTGATTGGCCACTATTTCATTGTTTTGGTACACCAATATGGCCCAACCATTTCAATGTTTTGGTACACCAGTATGCATGGCTGGCATTTCATTGTTTTGGTACACCAGTATGGCCACCATTTCAATGTTTTGGCACACCAGTACGGCCACCATTTCATTGTCCAGTATGGCCACCATTTCATTGTTTTGGTACACCAGTATGGCTGATTGGCCACTATTTCATTGTTTTGGTACACCAGTAAGGCCACCATTTCAATGTTTTAGTACACCAGTATGGCCACCATTTCATTGTTTTGGTTCACCAGTATAGCCACCATTTCATTGTTTTGGTACACCAATATTGCCGATTGGCCACTATTTGTTTTGGTAGACCACTCTGGCCACCATTTCATTGTTTTAGTTCTATGGCTACCATTTCAATGTTTTCTGGCATGTACATATCAGTATAGCCACCATTTCATTGTTTTGGTACACCAGTATGGCCACCATCTCATTGTACACTTGTACTCGGCCTTGATGGATTGTGCTAGTAAATTCGGTAAAAGTTGCTCCAAAAAATGAGAAAAAGTTGCTCAAAAGTTTCCCAAAATTTAAAAAGTTGCTCCCAAATTTACAAAAGTTGCTTATTATAAACAATACAACAATACAATAAATTGAACTGGTATTATTATAACAGTATATCTGGTGCCTGTTACTTAGTTACTGCCTCTTAGCATTATTGTACCTAATCATAACCGAGGCCTCAAGGTAGTCTTCAAGTGCAGACTCTTGTAGCTTTTTGGCACACTTAGATCTGCTCCAGCATTCGTAGCTGCCAATATCGGATCAGTCATATCTTGAATTTCTTCACCGTCAGATTCAGAGACAGAGGAATTGTTGGATTCGTCTAAATTTGATTCATTTGTTTCTTGTTCTGCCATGCATGAAGTATAAACAAAATGGCCACTTGATCAATCGTATTGATCATGGCTCGTAATGAACAACCGCTGGAAATTAAGAGAGTGTTCGCAGGCGTCGTTAAAATAATACTTCTGTCCTATAAAATTCGTGGGCCCAAATTAATAGACAATGATTATCTACGGACAGTCAGATTGTCTAATGAATGTTAACATATCTAAATGGTCATTGGGTGCTTATAACAGGCTCATTTGGTGCACAAAATAGGTAAAAGTTGCTGCAGATGCTAAAAGTTGCTTGAGGTTGCTCCAAAGGCAAAAAGTTGCTCAATACTCCAAAAGTTGCTAAAAAGTTGCTGAGCACAATCTATCAAGGCCTAACTTGTACTAATGTTAGTTTTGTTCTTGGCATGGTTGCCATTTAGCAACTTCTTACTTTTACTCTGTCTAATGGCGCATGATTTTATTTGTTTGTTAGCACACAGGTTAGAATCATGGCGTGTTGGATTATTTGCATACCATAATCTTCCCATGCCAGCCTGTACAACTGCCCAGTGCCCACTGTTAAGTAGCCCGAGTTAACGCCTAGCGGGCGTCTTGTTTAGTATATAAACGCAAATCTAACGGCCTATCCGCTCCCCAGGGAGGGGGGAATATTCCTAGGAGATCCATCCTCCAGAAGGGCTAGGAAATCGCCCACCCTTTTTGCCCTCTCTTTAATATTTAACCTAATTTGCTATATATACAATAATCTCTTAATTTGTTAGTACTGTAATTTGAATGACTTCCTTGGTTGTTCTGTGTTTTTGTTGGTTTTTTTGTTTTCACTACTAAAATCACACGAAAACGCTACCACGTACTGTACGTATGAACGCACAAAAGCGCATACTGTACGTATGACTATGAATATTTGACGTCCACAGCAGCCTACAGTCTACAGCTGTGCACAGTCCACAATACACAGCAGTGCAGTCTACAGCAGTCCACAGCAGCTTCAGCAGTGCAGAGTTACCAGCCATCCACAGCAGTCTACAGCTGGGCACAGTCCACAATGCAGTCTACAGTCCACAGCAGGGCACAGTCTGCAGCAGTCTCAGCATGCAGTGAAGAGTTACCAACCGTCCACAGCAATGCACCATAGATAATGGAGGGGGAACTGGATAGGAAACTTCTAGCCAAACTGTAGCCTATGCTATAGCACTTCCGCTTCTATCTTGCGGCCTCCTAGCAACGCCGAAAGTTGTGCAAGCAACATTTCCGGTTAGAGGTTGTCTGATCTGACTGATCAGATCCAGATGAATTTCAGTTATTTCAACATCGATTTGCTATCAAGTCATGCTGCTGAGATTGAGAAGGTAAGCATTGCTACTTAATTTAATTATCTTTTCCTCTTTTTAATACGGTAATGAACTCGTAGGATCATTTTCTCGCGTTCGTACAACAGCTCTGAATTGGCCATGATTTTGATTTTGTTCAAACCAAAGTTCATGTTGTCCAAATACCTGACAAATACACCTAATGCACTTCACAAGTAGTGTTATATTTACCAAACTTTTGTCATATTATATTAATTAGATTAATTAGGCTTTTCCCATCACTTTTTGCGATGAAGAAGACGTTGAACTTCAAACTGGCGTCGGTGAAGTTGCAGCCAGTGAAATCACTGAAATGGACATTGAGAAATCTGCCACAAGATCTGATGGAGGCAAACCAAAGGCAAAGAAAGCTAAAAGGTCACGAAGAAGAAAGACAAAACAAAAAGTAATCGAGGCTGACTTTCATTATTTGGCGACAGATGCACTGCTCGCCATGAAGGAAAACGACATGCTAAACGTTCTCTACAATCATGACATAAATCGTTTGCTGCAACAACCTGTAGTTTCTTTTCCTTCAGACACTTTGAAAGAAAAATTTGAAAAAACTTGCAAGAAGTATTCTTCTCCATTTATAACCACTGCAAGAGAAGCAATGTGGGAGGAGTTTAATAAGATATGGACCGATGCAAATGTTACGAAGCAAATAAAGGATACTTTGTGCGTTACGTCAGACTTTTGCTCTTGGTTTCTACTCTATGTACAACAGGCAATTTCAAAAAGATATCTCAAACATGTCCCCAGTACGCTTGTTGCTAATGTTGATTTGGCAGATGTAGAAAAAGAATCTGTTGCATATATTGCTGGTGCAGTCTTGAAAAACATTAGTTCCAAACTGTATAAACTAAAGAAGAACGTCGCCATTACTGGAAAAGATGTTAGTTCAGTGGACATAGACATCAAATTACTTGATGCCTGCAAAGACAGTGAGGAAGAAATGTCGGACAGCACAAGCACCACAACCAAGTTGATCGAAGCTTTAAACCGAGGAGGTCTGATCTTCCCTAAAATGTCAATTATTAATATGTTCTTAGAAGTTGAAAGTATATTTAGGCGAAGCATTAGTCCAAATTCAAAACTCATCTGTGAAGATTCTTTACTATCTGAATCACTTGATAATGAATCAGTTCAAAACAATTTTCTGAATGCTACAGACAATGAAATTGCTGAAAATGAACAAAAGTTTAAAATACTTAAAATGTGCTTACAATTTTACATCAAAGTTAGATGTTATGCCCATGCAAAATATCTTATTGAAAACTACAGAGTAGACACTAAAACAGAACGTAAGAAGAAAGCACTGAGGAAAAAGCTGCAGCTGTCTGAACAAGAAAAGTAAAACAAAAGTAGACAAATTTCTTTATATACAGTACAGCAGGTATTCAACAACAATACTGATTGTTAAATTTTTCCATTATTGCTTGTCTTAACTTTTGACATTAAATTCCATAATTATTAAGGGAGCAGTCATTTTTAATGGTCGTGGGTGGGATGGAAGATATTTGGAGGGTCTAAAGCTGTGTTTACACTGCAAGCTTGGCTGAGCCTTGGCCTACTTTTAGGCAGTGTAAACATGTCCTGGGCTGGCCTAGGCCAGAATATCAGGGCTTGCTTCCTTTGTTAGCCTATGCTTTGGCCTTGGCCATGCTTGTTCCAGTGTAAACACCACACATTTACCCCATGCCAGGCCAGGCCATGGCATGCAGTGTAAACACGGCTTATGTATTTTTTAACCTGCTGCTGGGGAAGGGGGGGGGGATAAACATCATAAAAAAGAAGGGCTACAAAAAACAATGAACTCATCACACAAAACATAAAATTCACTCTCTAGTTTGATAGAGTATAGAAACTGCAATTATCAAAAAGAAACTGCTAGCCCCACCTCCTACCCTGGCTAGCTTTAATGGGGGGTGTGTGTGTGTGTGTGTGTGTGTGTGTGTGTGTGGGGGGGGGCTAATATACTGTAGCTGGCCGTGCTAAACTTACTACCCCCACCTCAAGTCAATCACAACACTGTCATATATGATCAGTGTGAAGCTGATTCTGAAGCCAAACAGGTATACATTCCGTAAAGAATGACATTCTATACTATGTTGTGAGTCTGCAATTCCAGTTTTCAGGCATGGAAGATAAGTGTTTAATATTGAATATTAAAATACAGTGTAGATAATTATTAAGTGTTTGTGTGTGGTGTGGGGACTACAAGAATAAAAACTTTTTGGTGGGGGCCTTGAAAATTACATCAAGGAAAATGAGGGGCTATAAAAAATTATCATGTTTTAAAATACTTTCCACCCCACCCTCCACCATTAATAGTGACTGCTCCCTAACTACTTTCTAATAACATTTACATGTATTACCCTTGAAGTTAAAGTGGTAACTCTCATTCATGGACAAAAACATTTAATTTTAAAGAGTTTTTAATGGTATGTATCTTATTAAGTTTAACGATTTCTGTATAAATTTAATAATTATAAGTCTACAACTTTTGTTTCCGCTTTTTCAGAGGACTATTTGTAACAGTTATTCCTTCCCTGGGTCTTTTTGAGCCTTTTGTATTGCCTTTGGGTGTTATACTTGTTGCTATGCTTCGCTGGATTCTAAATTTATTCTCTTGAAATCCAAATGCTTGCACAGTTGGATTTGTTGATCTCCTGGCAAGTTGTCGGTGTCGCCCAAAATGCTCTTCCAGTGGATCTTGATTGAATTGGCTTGTTAAAACATATTTAAAGCCATGGTTTAGCAAGAACTTTACCACTTCTTCCAATGAATAAATAGTTATTCTGAGACCTTAAATAATATAATATAATAGATTGGATTGGAAGGGATTGGAATAGAATGAAATAAAATGGAATTATAGAATGCCATGGCATGGAATAGAATTACATACCTTCATAGGTTTGAACACTTAAAAACATTTTTGATTTGTCATCCTTGGAGAAATTTCCCTGTCTCTGGTTGATTGAAGCCTTCCAGGTTTCCAGATACTTTAGGAAAGTATTTTTCAGGAAATCAAACCGAAAATCACTTGCAGAAATGTATGGTGCTAGGTAGGGCTTCCTTTTGTGCACAGAAACTTCAGGCTTGGTATTACAGCAATCAAAAAACCTATCCATCATTGACAAGAAAGTAGCTGTTTCACTGGTGTCGGTAGAGCCATGGGCCATCATTACCTTTGAGACAGTCTCACTAAGAACTTGAGCGGCTAGATTAACTCGCATCTTTGAGTAACTAGTTAGATAAACATGTTCATTGCTGAGCTTGGGCATCATTCGTATCATGTTCTTTCTGTCAGTCTCATAAAGATCCATGATGTGTTTCCAAAGTAATGCTTTCCCATTATTCCATAATTTTCTTGTGTTTGACCCTGAGCCAGAATTTGCCAAGTTGTTCCTAGCAGTTTTGATGAGATGAGGGGGGTCTGAGAAAAAATAGATGTTTCTCTGTTCGTCAGTTGCAAATACATTCTTTGTTCGATAAGTAACTTCATCCCCAGAATTATGGAGGCTGTACAGGCGCTGATTTGGACCAGCTTTATCTGATACTACCACAACAACTTTGAGACCAGCATAACTTTCAACCAGTCCAACAGCCTTCCACAGGAGTAGGAACAACTGATCTGCTGTAGCTGTGGTGGTTGCAAAGTAACCCAAACTGAATTTTAGCCGAGATGCAATACTTGCCACCATAAAAACAAGAGCATGGGTAGCAATGTTTGCTGTTTGGATGCTCTGCTCCTTATTTCGAATTATGTGGCAGTCATCCACATCTTTTCCCAGGTTTACAAAGCCAACTAACTCCCCAGTGTTTCTGTCATAGACTAGATCATCCTTTATTGACACCTCATCATGCATAAGCACAACATACTTTTGGATGCCACTCAGCTTTGCTGCCTGGTGCCTCAGATCATCAAACACAGCCTTCTGAAAGCCAGTACTTGGATGAACAATATTTGTATAATCCCGAAGCGTTCTCTCACAAGGCAGTTTAATGACATTGCTTTCTCTTAAGGCATTGTAAGCAGAAGGAGATCTAAGGTGTACATGTAAAGCAAACCTTATCATCATTGGATGCCATCGTATACCCTTTGAATTTTTTTGAAAGGCTTTCTTCTGTTGCTGCCAGAACAGTTTTTCAAAAGAATCTTCAGGCATTTCATCTTCAATACCAGAAATAATATTAGTAAAGTCATTGTGCAGTTCATCATTAAGGTAAGCTCCTTTTTGCTGAATTTCATCTTCTAAATTCTTCACCATTGTCCTTAACTTTTTCTCTTTTTTCCGTGAGCTTTTCAATTCTTCAATTAGTTTTTCTTTGCAAACTTTACTCAGTGGAGTGTTAGGATGCAGTTCCTTGTTGACAGTTACAGCAGTTACTTTTTCTTTTCTTTTCAACTCTGCTGCGACTTGTTGGCAAAATATGCAGCATCCATCTTTACATGTGTCTCCCAACAAAATACTGCAATCACAGCTTCTGATACAGGAGGTACATTCAGTATTTTTATTGGTTGTGCCAGAATCAATAAACCACTGATTGTTTTCAGAGTTTCCAGTCTTGGCATTACAATAATGCTGTACTAGGTCACTATCTCTGATTCCATTGCATAATATGAATTGTGCTACTTCACTCAGAAGCCATTGAATTCTCACTCTTGACACACTTCTTTTATACTTTAAGTATATCTCATGGTTGTCAGGCAAAACAATGGAAGAAGATTCAATACTGAATTCTAAAGTTTCATCTACTGTCACCTTGTGAACGATGTTTCCGTCTTCTGTCAAGTAACCAAAAACAAAGGAAGACTTGTTTTCAATTAAAACAGTCCAAGGTTTAATAATATGTTTGAAGTCTTTCTTTAAGTCTTGAAGTTCAGTGTATTTATAGACATTAATAATTGCTTCAGGAGAATCTCGCACCAATGTTCTCCTCGCCGGGACTTTCTTGGTTTCAACACTTTTTCGCGGTAGGTATTCAGTTGGAACACAACCTGGAATAAGTCGCTTTTGACCTTTTTCACCTTTCAAATATAAAATTAAATTTGTTCAAACAATCGGACAGTTCCCTGACTTCCATGATCAGTCAACACCAGGTCAACACGCATAATTTTAGGCCTAGGTCAACTTTTCATGCGCCGAACTTAATGCAAATCAGCATAAACAAAGGAACAACTGAAAACATACCTTTTTTATAACAACTTTCTTTAAAATGACGAGAACAAATGAACGCATTGTCTGGATTGAAGCCTTTATCGACCCTATTCACAATCCGAATAAGTTGACTTCTCCATTCTTCGTGCAACTTGCCTTTCGGAATTTTGAAAAAGCTAAGTGCAGGATACTTAGCTTTTGAAGCATACGTTGGACAGCCCACTATACAACAATTTGCTCCTGGCATTGAGCGAATGATAACTCTATTCGAGACTCAATTCAAACACCATTTGACTTATTTCGACCATGATTTGACTCACTGTAACGTAAACCGGAAACAAAGTTTGCACAACTTGCCAAGATTACCGCGCGACCCAACATAGGCCTTTTGATCTAACCGGCATTCCTATCCAGTTCCCCCTCCATTATCTATGAATGCACAGCCGAGCAGTCCACAGCAATCTACAGCAGCCTGAGCACAGTCCACAATTGTGCGCTGCTGAAGTCCACGGCAACTAGACAATAGACTTGTGGGCTGTGGCCTTCAGTAGTCAACACTGTGGCCTGCTGCGAACTTCAATAGTCCAAAGTGTGAACTGAGGACTAATGTGGATTTCAGCAGTTGTCCAGTCGTTTTGAAATAAAGTCGAAATATTACCATTTCATCTTTTTGTCTTGTTTTGATTTATTTTCATACTCTCGTTCGGTTTTACAAGATGTTTATTTTCGGAACATGTTTTTTAAAATTATACTATATGTTGTTGACTTGTTCTAGAAAAATAGGCAGCTATAGCCTAGTTTCTAGGCCTTCCTCGGTTGACACGTTTCGGAAGTGATCCGAACGGACCCGCTGGGGAAGGTCTGGCAACATTCGTAAACACTTTCACTTTACAGCTCAGTTGTTTATTGAGGAAGAATTGTGATGTTATGATGTCCTAAGTGTTTCCCGACACTTACTATTTTAATACAAGTTCTATCTCACCTCGGATCGACGAAGGTTCACTGGCCTAGCTTTCTTATCACTAGCTTTCCTTCTGCAACCGCCAAAAGTTGAAAGTTAAACAGCTAAATTTTCATTTCGAGCTCCAATTGGAATATATTCCATAATTTCCTTCTTTCGATCGCCAAGATCTTTGGTAAAATCTTCACCAGACATCCCTATGCTTTTTACTATAATATACTGTCGCTACGCTAGATCCCAGGGACACTCGAAGGGCCAGAACGATTCTGGGCAGGACCTTTTTGCGAATGTTGCTAGGCCTTCTCGTTTCCAGCCTCTCCCCAGTCTTCCCAAGAACCCAAACCGATTATGCGGCCATGCTCATGGCGGAAACGAAAGGCATAGAAACTAGGCTAAGGCAGCTATGTGTTGAGTGACAACCGGCAGTTGAGCTGGTTGCTGACTAGTTTTGAAAACCTAGAATCCATATACAGATTGTCTTCTCCGTGTTGCATTTATTCCCCGAACACGTTGGATTTATTTTTAATTCTAAATGTAAATGCTATCAATTAACATTTTAAATTGGGAAAATAGTATACAAGGACAACATCATAAGAACTTTTTGCTGCTCGATGAGTTTCGTAGCTTCCTTGAACGTAACTGTAGCCTACATGTAATTGCTATCTTCCACAGGTATAACTTTTTAAAAAAACTCATAACAGAAACTCGTAAGAGTTTTCTCGGCAAGTAAATCCTACTCCGAAAACCAGCTATAGTCTTACGAAGTCCATGTTCATTTTTGCAGGAGGATGATGGCAATCATATAAATCATAATTTCATAGAGATCTCTGGTTTCCACTAATGCATTTTGGAAACCATTCAAATGAGTCAAATGTACAGTGTTGTACAGTGGTACATGTTTGTAAAGTTTGAATACTTGAGTTTTCTCACTGGGCAAGTCAGCGAAATTTCAACCACTTTAGAAATAAGTGTGATTTTCAGTTTTGTTGCATGTAATATGACGTGTCAAACTTGTGACGGCATAATTTAAATTGCATAAAGTTTCATAACTCAAGATGGAACTAACTTATTAGATACAGACCACTCCATAATCATGACTAATTTGAATATTCTTTTATGTGCACCTTAATAAACCTTTCTGGCCTTGTTTGCGTGTTTCTAATTCAAAAGAATCTTAGCTTCATGATGAGGCCAGAAAGGTTCATTTAGATGCACATGAAAGAATATTTAAAGCGGTGACATTATAAAAGTAGTCTATATAATATGAAGCCAGAAGGTCAATAAGTGTAAAATAACAAAACTCGAGCTGAACTATGGTATAATTTTAGACTGAAAGAATTGTAGCCAATGCTATGTTGAATGTTTACATATTGACAGAGAATTTGAGGTAACACCACATTTATTATTTATAGAAATAATTAATAAATTTACGTATTTTTGCCAGAAAGCCTCACTTCTATTACAAATTTGTAATGCTATATTGTAGATGTGAAGCATGAAATGCTTAATCGTTATGACATAAACTGTGCTCAGGTACGTACAGAAACAACCATATATATATATATATATATATATATATATATATATATATATATATATATTATAAGTGCGGGTTTTTTTTTGTTTGTTTTTTATATATATATATATATTATAAGTGCGAGTTTTCATTTTGTATTATATATATATATATATATATATATATATATATATATATATATATATATATATATATATATATATATAATATAATATATAAATGCCCAATATTACTTATAATATACCCAATTCTCTCCTGGCATTACCACCTTACTATATATACAGAACTCACGATCAAGCTCTCGGCAACGGGCTCAGTGGTCAGAGCATTGCACTAGAATCGCAAGGTCGTGGGTTCAATTCCTGCCAGAAGGCCCGTGTAGTTGCATTTTTCGCAACTGGTCCCGGTTTGGTCTCAAAATGTATATATTCTACACTCGAATTTTCCTTCACCCAAAATCCTTAGAACATGCTATGTAATCGAGTGAAATGCCCACTATTACTTATAATATACCCAATTCTCTCCTGGCATTACCACCTTATTATATATACAGAACTCACGATCAAGCTCTTGGCAACGGGCTCAGTGGTCAGAGCATTGCACTAGAATCGCAAGGTCGTGGGTTCAATTCCTGCCGGAAGGTCCGTGTAGTTGCATTTTTCGCAACTGGTCCCGGTTTGGTCTCAAAATGTATATATTCTACACTCGAATTTTCCTTCACCCAAAATCCTTAGAACATGCTATGTAATCGAGTGAAATGCCCAATATTACTTATAATATACCCAATTCTCTCCTGGCATTACCACCTTATTATATATACAGAACTCACGATCAAGCTCTCGGCAACGGGCTCAGTGGTCAGAGCATTGCACTAGAATCGCAAGGTCGTGTGTTCAATTCCTGTCGGAAGGCCCGTGTAGTTGCATTTTTCGCAACTGGTCCCGGTTTGGTCTCAAAATGTATATATTCTACACTCGAATTTTCCTTCACCCAAAATCCTTAGAACATGCTATGTAATCGAGTGAAATGCCCACTATTACTTATAATATACCCAATTCTCTCCTGGCATTACCACCTTATTATATATACAGAACTCACGATCAAGCTCTTGGCAACGGGCTCAGTGGTCAGAGATATATATATATATATATATATATATATATATATATATATATATATATATATATATATATATATATACATTCAGGTATATACATTCAGGGCTTCAAATTCGCGGTATCCCGATATCCCGACGATACCACATTTTAAATTTGGATACTGGAAATCACAAGCTCAGTATCCCGAGGGATACTGAAAAAAATTCTGTCCACGACTGATATCTCTGGACGCTTCGAAATTCAAAATAAGAAGCGTTTATCTACTAGCCCGCGTGCAGGCTATAATCTTCATGCATTAATTATCTTCAGCCCAGCCAATCAGTGCGTGACTATTAAATTAGCCTTGAAGTGATTGGCTGAAGTTAATTACCATAGTAACGTATACATTCAATGCAAATAGCTCGTCTTGACGCACTCATATTCAAAATATGTTGGCAAAATGTTAAGATACGTTATACAAACTGAGCGAACAAAAAAATCTACTGAGACACAGCAAATATTAACTGATGAACAAGTTGAAGAAAGACCACATATTGAAATAAATGATCAATCGCAGACAGCAACCGTACAGCCTATACAAGAAGATAAACAAAGTGAAAGGCGATCGAGTTCGACTGAGCGGGAAAGGCGATCGAGTTCGACTGAGCGGGAAAGGCACGCTCAAAAAAGTGCCAAAGCCAAGCAAAAGTATGAAGAAACAAAGCGTTGTTGAAAATTTAAAATAACTTTGATAGATGAAGCTGTAACTGATATAATGCGAATTACTTTGCATTCAGCTGATATCAAGGAATACAACCCAGACCCTGCCATTCATCTGTGGAATAAAACATCAATCTTAGGCCGTCGGCCTAATCGAAAGACATGGTGGAAAAGAAAGGAAATCAACCCACTCCAGCAGTCTCATGACCCTGATGAGTCAGATGAAAGTGACACTGGCACACTATCTGATTCAGGTTCAGATGATGAAGTTACTAACAGAGACAGAGTCATGCCTGCATCAGTCTTTTCTGATGATGATGTTGCAGCAATGTTTCACTCTGATTCTGAAGAATCCAGTTTTGATGGATTTATCATTTAGTTTTTAATGTTAAAATTATCTAATTGTATGGTAAAAAAAGATTAATGCCTAGAAATGTTTTAAGACTAGAGTGACATGACTTAGGACTAAACAAGAACTCTACAAGAGGAATGTTATTGTTATGTATTCCATTGTAAACATGATACTTGAGTGAGATGCATTTAATTGTAAATATAATATTTAGTAAATGGTTTCAATTATTTCAAATCAATCAGCGGAGCTGCACTGTTACTTAGATTACTGATACTAGATTTTCTGGGTGGATACCAGATTTTAAGTTGCTAGTATCCTGTTGGATACTGCTGAAAAATTCGAATTTGAAGCCCTGTACATATACATATACATATACATATACATATACATATACACATATATATATATATATATATATATATATATATATATATATATATATATATATATATATATTATATATATATAGGACCACAATAATAATTAACAACTTCTCACAAAGACCATTAGTTCAAAACTTCACTACTCCAAGTTGGCACTTTACATGCAGCTTTAACCCTAATGGTGACTAAATAATAGTTAATAATTTCAAAATGAATCCAAAAATCTTCTCGAAATCCAAATCACGATTCAATGAGTAGCAGCTTTCTCTCTATGCAGAATTATCTCCTGCATATGCAGCACTCTACTTTTAGCAAGTATATACAGTATACACAGTAATAAATACTAGTATCCTACAAGTAGATTTTCCAAATGAAGTAATAAACCATTACAAAATTCTAAAACCATTCTCAAGAAATAAAAATATTAAAACTTTGAACTCACCAGTTGTTCATATGCAGCAGCTCTATTTTGGTGATAAACAGCTAAATCTGATATATTTTCTTGAGGACAAATAGTAATTGCTTCCGTGTAACAATCAATAGCTTCTTTGTATTTACATGCCTTGAAATGTTCATTTCCTTTTAATTTTGAAGCTTGGGCCTGTTCAGCTGGAGTCTAGTGATAATACAAACATAATGGAGAAATTAGCTGAGAGTATATGGACCCTGTAAGTTCTCAAATTCTCAAATACTTGGCACCAATGCAGACAACACTCTAAACATATATAATTTGCAATGAACTGTACCTCAAAACTTTCAAATAGAAAGCCATAACATACATATATATATATATATATATATATATATATATATATATATATATATATATATATATATATATATATTATAAGTATATTATACATGTATATATATATATATATATATATATATATATATAAAATATTATATATACTTGTTCAACTTATAACTATGTATAATACATGTAGCTTCTCAATCCTAGTATATAAGGTGTACTTATGTACAACTTATATACTACAATTGAGAAGCTACATGTATTTCATAAATGAAGTTGCACACGTGTGGGCATTGATAACACTGTTGTGGCTGTTGACTGGCATGTTGCCAAACTAGTGAGAAAGTTTGAGCTTGAACTCATCGTTGTTAATAAAGATATTTATAAATAAAAATAAGTAACATTTAATATACCGTTTTGTGTACGTTTTTCATAGTCCCAGTTTATACTACAAAGACCTTGTGGGGGGTTTTCTTGGGCTCATGTTGTGCATATTTCCTTATTATAGGAAACTAGGCGTTAACTCGGGCTACTTAATAGTGGGCACTGTGAAGTGGCATACAGGCTTGTATAGGAGGATGATGGTATGCAAATAATCCAATACGCCATGATTCTAACCCATGTGCTAACAAATGCCATAAGGATAGGTGTCAAGAAAAATTTGAATTTGTTCAACAACAAAAAAATTGAATTTGTGCACATAGTGCACACAAAAAATTTATCAATCATTTCCTGTAAACATTATGTAACTATTGACCCTTTATCAGGCAAGACTACCAGGAGGTCTCCACTTGACAAATAACATGTGCCATTAGCCAGAGCAAACAAAGGCACGATCATGCTGGCACGGCCATACATGTCAAGACACGCTGGCACAGCCATATCTATGGCTGAACTCAACATTATTATTCATGACCTATCATGTCATGCATGCAAGCACAGCCATATCTATGGCTATACTCAACATTATTATTGTCAAGGCATGCTGGCACGGCCATGTCTAGCTGTACTCAACATTATTTTTGTCAAGGCACGCTGGCACGGCCATACTGTATCTATGGCTGTACTCAACATTATTACTGTCAAAGCACGCTGGCATGACCATGTCTATGGCTGTACTCAACATTATTATGGCACGCTGATATATTTATTTGTGTGTTGTTATGCAATGCAGAGCCTGAAATAATTTTAAAATTTGTCCGGCAAAACTTCCGAGCAAAATGAAATTTGACCAGAAATTTTCAAATTTGGTCGGATATTTTTTAGTTTAGTTTGACCCCCTCCGTTGAGTAAATTCTGTCAAGCATGCAGTAAATCACTCTAATTGTTATTTGTAATAATAAAACACAAATGTTTAATTCTGAATTGCGTATTAGTTATAGTGAATAATAATTTAATTAAAATGGTAACTAGGAAACAACTTTAAACTAAAAAGCTGGATTACACAATAAGTTTCTGTGATTACAATGGCGTCAATCGCAGTTTAACGCAATGGTTTTGAATTAAAAATCACGCACTGTTGTTATCTCGACTCGACAACCTGGAAGATAAAGAATACGTTTCCTCGACATTTTGAGCTCAGGACCTTCATCAGGAGAGTCAAATAAGCCTATTTGATCAGCCTATTTAACTGTCCTGATCATGAAGGGCCTTTGCTCGAAACATCGAGGAAACGTATTCTTTATCTAAAGCAGTCACTCTGACTCGTAACTCACTGTCACACACTTAACTTAACTAAACTTTGTTTAAAGCATACTCTGATCGAAGAAATTCTGATAGTGCACTGTAAAGTGTAAAACCAACTTTAACTCAAAACTGATGGAAAACCCAATGGAAATTTAACAAGAAAAATGGAGTGTTGAGCGCCGACCCGATCATTTAAAAAAACAGATTAGTTTTGTTTTTTTTAATTTGTCCGGACAAAATTTCCAATCATTTCAGCATTTGGTCAGAAAAACTGGAATTTGGTCGGAAAACCGCAGGCCACCGGCCGTTATTTCAAGCTCTGCAATGCTGCCGCAGCTTAGGTGTTTGTTCTTTGTGTGCTAATTTGTTGGGGCTTGGTGTTTCTCAGTGTTAACAATTATAGTAATTTCCTTTCCTTTACTGTTGCTTATAAGCTTAACTGCTCCCTGGATAACAGCCAGGTGATTTTATCTAATTGCTTGGTGTTCCTTAACTTTGTGCGTTCCAATTGTTGCTACCACACGTTTATTAAATTATCGGACAAGGGCATGCTAGAGCAGGTGCTAACACCTCCCTTGCGCAGAGAAGGGGTTGCTTTCTGTTATTCTTGGACCATTGATATTGGACATTCTAAGCTTTGGTGTTTAGCAGCTTAGCGGACTTGCCTTCATTCAGATTGGTCCATCTGATTAGTCTACATTTTGGGTAAGGCTTGGTAAGGTCTCATTATGGTAAGTACATATGAATTATGTTGTTTTCTCCACTCTGTCAGTGTGATTGTAGTCCCAGCATTGGAGCTAAAAAGAATTGCTTGGCTCCCTGTAGGACTTAACCTGACCTAGATATGTCGTGGCACAATGGCATGCATGCTTTGAATTTTTTTTTAAATTGACCATGTAAATATAGGCATAGTACAGTATGGTTAAAGGTTGCAATATCAAGCTGTGAATTCTAGACAGGTGACAGGAAAATTAAATATGCCATGGATAAATGCCAATGATACAAATGTTTTTAATACTCAATAATTATGTATTTTTTAGTTCCTAATATTTCAGTGGTAAAGTAGAACTTGAGTTTTACAACCACCCCTGTTGCCAGGTAAAAGTGGTGAGGTCGTACATGGCAAGTAGTGATGTGACATCATAGCAGCCATTTTGGCAGCGACACAGCGCTTCTTTATATAAACATTGTTTCAAGGTTAGGAAAATGGCGATTTATAAAGATTTACAAGGGAAATGGAAAAGCAAGAACATTTCAAAGAAGTGCAGTCTTGATTTATTAATGTTAATATGGTTATTAAGAGAAAAAGAATTTGACATTTGTGCGTTTAATACACTGAAATATCATGGCCTTTATAGAGCGATGTTCTCCATATCAAAATCGTGTCGTACTATCATTCACTTCAGTTTTTGCGCTGTGTTTTTATTACGTTTGATTCAATTTTTACGCTGGTTTGGTCTTGTTAAAAGCTCTTGCCTTTATTTACGATCTTCCAGTAGTATTTTTTAGATGTGAACACTGAGTTTTGTCACTTTCCTTTCCAAGTTAAAAAGCCGTTGTAAAACCGTTGTAAAATAACGTCAACGATTGTCAAGATCAACTTGTCTAAAGTTAACACGTATTACTCATGGTTTCGAATTGTTCAGTCATTGTATTAACTCTCAAACATCAACTAAAAAGTATTTAACTCTGACAACAAAAATTCACACAGATTTTCATCAAATGCTCAAAAGAGAAGCAAAACAAGTCTAAAATGCGGTATGAAACTGGAAGTGTTGCACAATTGCCGTGTTGTTTTCGCATGTGGTCGCATTCGCGTTTGTTTACTACAAAAAAACGGGTGTTTCTTTAACGTATTTCGGCAGTTTTATGTTGAGATGGTCGCTCACAGCAGGTAAATATCTTGTTTGGGACACTAAAAAGTGGTCGCTGGTCGCGTTAGGCAGGTGGTCGCACATCGGAGGTACATTTCTATTACAAATCGTCCGTGCCAGAAAAAGTGGTCGTAAACAGCAGGTGGTCGTTAAAAGGGGTGTTGTAAAACTCAAGTTCTACTGTATTAAATTTAATAGCAAAATAGTGAGTGTAATTACTGAGCTGAATACAAGTTTGTGCATGCGATCTAGCGAATGCATTAATTGTTCTGTGCATGTGTGGATGCATGCACATGCGATCGCACACACCATATTGAAAAGCCTGGTTAACCAACAATTTGAAGGCTGCCATTTTGGATCAATTGGGGAGGGGGGTAAAATTACAAACCCAAGGTGTAAAACTACTTGGTCCCAGACTTTTCCTACTATCTGAGAGCTCCTCAAGATGCTCTGAGACATTCTCAGGGCTCTCTGATTGTAGGAAAAGTCTGGGACCAAGTAGTTTCACATCCGGGTTTACAATTTTACCCCCAAACTGATCCAAGATGGCAGCCTTCAATTGGTTACCTGCGTTTGACTGAAGTGTCCTCCCAATGCCCCCTCTGGTTAAGTTTTATTTATGATCTCTATGGTTATTAGTGTTTTAGCCCCCACAATGCAAAGCATTATGGGAATGGGAAAGTTGTGAATTCCTAGGACCTAAAAATGTCAAAAAGCTGACCTCAACTTATACAAAGGATCAAGAAACTTACAGTACCGCTCGCGAGTAAGGTAACATCGACTCGCGAGTAGCGAGTACTCGCGCGTCATAGTGAGTACTCGCTTCGGCTCGTTACGCGCGAGTACTCGCACTTCTAGCGAAACCAAACATTGGCAAATACTCGCAACTCGCGAGCATTGCGAGTCAGCATCACCTATAGGATCAGGAAACTACGGGACATTTATATGAAAGAACTAATCAAAGCAATCAACTTTACTAACTGTAATAAATTAAAACAACGAAGGCTTATACAAGTTTTGTTAGACAGCATTTCAATACATCGCGACGGCCGTTATTGAAGTATAATATGCACTGTTATCGCGCGATGAACAATCTAAGTTTGACTTCAATTGATGGAAATGACAGAGCAATCAAAGACAAGTTTATGATGATATGATACATGGAAACAATAATTAAAGGCACCGCATTTCAATATACGTCCATAATGGTTAAAGAATACTCACAGTTTGTCGTTAATGGCGTTTCGCCGTCGCTGACATGCATGTCTTCAGTTGCAAATTATAGATTTCGAATAATCACAAAACTTTACTTCCAGTTAAACATCCATATTAAATTTCCATAGTTGGCATTTAGTGTGTATCCAAATGAACGTTTGCTATGAAGTTTTGCAGATACAATTGTATCTGCACTTGTTCTTGAGCGTTGTTTACGTTCTTCTTCAAAATTTATCGAAGCAACGGCGAGTGAGGTCATCGGTTGACTAGCGAAAAATAAGCCAAAACAATTTCAAAATACATGGCATTTTATATAAACAGGCATTATGAAGGCCCATCAATCGAAAGAAAAAGGACAACAACTGGTTTATAAACCACAAATATACAGTAGTGCAATAAGTGCATGTCTAGTAAGTTTTTCGGCGACTTTTTCCATGCGGCGCGGCTTTAGTACCTCATTTGAATTGAGATGTGTCAAGTCGGCATGTAATATATTCATAACGTAGCACGTTCATCACAACAGAATACCAAGCGATCAATTTCGTTTCAGAATTATAGCTGTGACCGTATTAAAGCGCGAGCATTCGGTAAAACAAAGACTAGGTGAATTTATCACGCTGAAGCCGCAAAGCAATCACGTCAATATCACGTCAACATTTTAATAAATTCACCGAGTCTTTGTTTTTCCGAATGCTCGCGCTTTAAGATGGTCACAGCTATAATTCTGAAACGGAATTGATCGCTTGGTATTCTGTTGTGATGAACGTGCTACGTTATGAATATATTACATGCCGACTTGACACATCTCAATTCAAATGAGGTAAAGCCGTGCCACATGGAAAAAATTGCGGAAAAACTTACTAGACATGCACTTGTTGCACTCCTGTATATTTGTAGTTTATAAACGAGTTGTTGTCCGTTTTTCTTTTGATCAACGGGCCTTCGTAATGCCTTTTTATATAAAATGCCATGTATTTCGAAATTGTTTTGGCTTTTTTTCCGCGAGGCAAACGATGACCTCATTCGCCGTTGCTTCGATAATTTTCGAAGCAGAACGTAAACACTGCTCAAGACCAAGTGCTGATAGAACGGTATGGTTAATTCCCGAAAAACTTCATAGCAAACGTTCATCTGGATACACACTAAATGCCAACTATGGAAATTATATTAATATATGGATGTTTACACTGGAAGTAAAGTTTTGTGATTATTCGAAATCTATAATTTGGAAGCCGTGCATGTCAGCGACGGCGCGACCCCGTTAACGACAAGCTGTGAGTAATCTTTAACATATGGATGTATATTGAAATGCCGCGCCTTTAATAATTGTTTCTAGGTATCATATCATCATATACCTTGTCTTTGATTGCTCTGTCATTTCCATCAGCTGAAGTCAAACTTAGATTGTTCATAGCGCGATAACAGTGCATATTAATATACTCCAATAACAGCCGTCGCCATCGGACGCTGAAATATTGTATTGAAATGCTGTCTAACGAAAATTGTATTAGCCTTCGTCGTTTTATTTCGTAAAGTTGATTGCTTTGATCATTTCTTTCATATAAATGTCCCGTAGTTTCCTGATCCTATAGGTTATACTGACTCGCAATGCTCGCGAGTAGCGAGTATTTGCCAATGTTTGTTTTCTCTAAAAGTGCGAGTACTCGCGCGTAACGAGCCGAAGCGAGTACTCGCGCGAGTACTCGCTACTCGCTAGTCGATGTTACCTTACTCGCGAGCGGTACTGTAGTAGTATCCAGTCCTCACTATGTATGCAACAGACCTTTCCACATGAAGTGAATGAATCATGTGATCTTTCATTTTGATAAATCTGATTGGCTAATGCCCAATGTTTGTCCGAAGTTTTACGAAAGCCAATCAAATCTCTCAGTGCATTATCCACGCACTTCATGCACAAAAGGCCTATTGCAAGGTAGTAGAGGAGGCAGTGGTAGATATTTTAGACAGGGGGAGTTCATATCTTCTAGTTTATTTGGAGTATTGGGGGGTAATTAAATTTAGAAGGGTCCAAATCAACTGGAACACCGGCCGCCAGCAATGAAATAATAACAGCATTCATAAAAATAAGTTTTAGGTCAAAATATGCAAAATTACATGCTGTTATGCATTCTGGCCTAATTTCAGTAATTTGGCAGAAATCATAAAAATTAAGCAAGTTTATTGTAAAATTGTTCATTACTAATAATAAACTACAGCTTGCACTGTTAAAGTAACTCTTTTTTAATGATATAGTATTGAAATACTACAAAACAGAACTACAGAAGTAACACAAAATTTTACAAATACATACATGTACTTACCAAAACAGGACTTTCAATTTCAGTATTGTCAGACTCAACATCTACTTTTTTGGTCGACTGTGTTCTCCACAAATAAATGCACACAACCCCAACACCTAAAACTGGTAAACCCACATAAAGAGCATTCTTCCACCTTGACGAGTTAAACCAAGACCCAAAGCTACCATCTGAGTCCTGCGTTGAACTCATTACTTCTTTTACGATTCTCCACGTTCTTCCTCCACATGTATATCCAAGTCCCCCGACATGCACTTACTCGGTTGTTCGGAAACGTTCCGATTGATTACCGAGAATGAAACGATTACTTACGAAGTCATTTGAGCCATCAGCCATGCGCCTTGTGCACTGTTGAAAGTTGAAAGCAATGGCGAAGCGTTTGGGTTTTCATGAATTAATATCGAAATTCTAAGTCGATTCCCAATAATTTATTAAGATGTCTGGATCAAGATTAACCAGAAAAGTAACCGTCGAGGGATCCAAAAAGATCAGCGATAGTAACGCGCCAAGAAAAAGTGTTTTTGATAGACTTGGACCTGGCACTGTGGAGGTACGTTGTTTCCTGCTGTACTTGTCATATAGGCATATTGCTCAACCAGAGTGCTTTAGCCCTTACAGCACCAATGTTTGATATAGTTACAAAAGAGCTATTTATAATGAACCTTGTGCACTGCCTGATAATTGATATTAATATTGTAAATATTAAAACAAGTTATTATGCCCTTCGTCCACATTCTACAGTATAGACCACTAGAGTACTTTTTGGCAGTGTGCCAAAATACTTATTGACCTTTCCGCATCAAGTGAATGGATCACATGATCTTTCTTTTTGGATGTCCGAAATTTTGTGAGAGCCAATCAAATCTCTCAACACATTATTAACGACTTGATTTCATGGTCCAAATTAGGCTGATGCAGTATTGAAAAAGTACAGAATACCGATAATGGGAAAAAATACCAATAATACCAACATATCGATATTTCACCACAACAGAAACTTAATGTGTATCGAGTTTAACTTCCACCAAGCGATTTTCACCATTTTTCAAAAGCAAATGTGTATGCAGTGATTTCACACTGGATGTAATGAAAGGTCAAAACTGTATCATAAGTTTCGTATTAATATCTAAATGTACAGTATAAATGTTCTATAATTTTAAGCTATTATGCAATTTATAATCTATCAATTTAACTAGTAAATTAATAGTATGCTGTATTAAACTGAGTACACTGTAAGCATATTGTTCCTGTCAATCTCTGCCGTCTTCTCAGGGGTCAAATTTTATATTTTGTTCCCTAGGTAGATCCTCCAACCCATGGTTTAACAAGTTTTAACAAACAATAGTTTCAAAAAAATCCAAAACTTTATTGAACAGTGTAAAAGTAAACTGATTACAGTGCAACCTGAGTTTTGCGACCACCCCAGGTGCCACGTGAAAGTGGTCATTAAGGACAGGTGGTTCAGACAGGTAGTGATGTGATGTCATAGCAGCCATTTTGGCAACCTCGTACCCAGGCTCTTTCTCTGCGCTGGCTGGAGGAAAGACCCTGGTAGGAGCTGCTGTCGCCACCACCCAGATTCTGGGTGGTGACAATTATTTTTTTTTGAGAGGGGAGGCAAAGTAATATTGTGTTCGGAGTCAGCTAGCGTCAGCATCATGATTTTCCTAATTTTATTTATCACTCGCGGTATTTCCCATTGAATGTAAAAACATAATATCAGTCTTGAGCAATGTCATTAAGTAAAGCTGTACCAGAAAGTCCAAGAAAAATCTACGCAACTCAAAATATAAACACAAGTTGCTGTCGCCTGTATCGTTCTGTTTGTGATGTGCAACACTCAAAAAAATTTATTCAAAATAAAGAACAAGATCTTATCAGCCGCGGAAGATACATACTGTGCTTCAATTCCCAATGTCGGCTTACTTCCACATTTGGTCTGCAGAGTTTGTGAAAGGTGACTTTACAGTTTTGAGACCTTCAAGTATGTTATTTCTGAAACCCAAGCCACTTTTACTCGAGTTAAAAGATGCAGTACTTCCACTCCTCAACGGCATTTAAAAAAGATAAAAATTGGACCTTTATTTACTTCAACCGAAAACCAACATGACAAAAAGGTACTTAAAAAAATGGGCTGTTGTTCTTTCATATGTTTCGTTTTCATGTTTTTGCGACCGATTTTGACGAAAGTAAAACCCTTTATCCTTCCCCGACAATAACCAACAGAAACTCATCACTGAAAATTAAAAACTCCTGAAACTCGGCACTCTCTCCCCTTCTTGAATCACAGATATCATTAAAATTATACGAAACAGCAGTTGGTTTTGCTGTGTAATTATATCTTGGCATTTGAGGCTTAGAATTTTGTAAGAAATGTTATTGAAACAACGCATACAAACGCTTAAAACAGAACTGAAAAACTCTTCTGCATATACTTCTTCGACAAAACTGAACTTCATTATAAACTACAATCAGTGACAAAATAACATGGGACACTGTTAAAAATCGCATATTTTATATACTTAACGATGAATAATCGCCATTGCTGACTGAAAGGTCATATATAAGTAATAAGGTTAGGCCATAGTCAATCAAGATATGGTCGGGAAACTTGGCAAACTTCAAAGCTCCTATAATGAGCTGTGATTTTATGTTGAACCGTACCTTACACCGTGCACAATCTTTGTTTTAGGTTTATTAATATTTAAATAGCACAGTTGAGTGATTGAACTGAAACACTGCTATTGGACAATTCGTTCATTATACTAAAATACAATGTGTTCAGTGACCATGGACCGTGCACAGAAATGAATAAAGGTGAACAAAAAGATAGACCAAAGACTTCAGCTGAGTTTCCAGACCATATCTCGATTGACTATGGTTAGGCCAAACATTGCATGAAGTGAACTCAAAAAATGGCAGATAACTTAAGTTTTTAATACAATATCCATTGGCGTTATTCTGGTTTTAAATTGAAAACAATGCTCTATACTTGGTACCAAATGAAGCGACCAGACTTCGAAATGTTTGATGGACCTGCCACTGCTATTGTAAAAAATAAAGTGCAAAAACTAACCTGCTTTAAAATTCCAAAGCGATAAATCGAAGATAGAATTTTCAGCTAGCCAAGACAATGTTTTAGGCATGAAATCTCCAATATGAGTAATCTTCAATTGGTGTCTCCATTTTTAAACAAGTAATTATTAACCAGTACAGTAAGTGTTTGAAACGATAATCGACAACCAGGTAGAAACCTTTCAGTCTTATTAATAACAACTAGATTAGCCAGCATACATGTAGATGACAGAACTCACCAAAATAACAATTGCACACAAAGAACCTCCTCTCCCGTATTAAATGTTTTGCTCAGTGCAACGTCAGCAAATCGTCAGCAGCTCCTACCAGGGTCTTTCTCTCGCTAGAGTGAAAAACCCTGGGTACGAGGTTGCCATTTTGGCAGCACCGCACCCCGCAGCAGTTCTTTATATAAACATTATTTCAAGGTTAGGAAAATGGTGATTTATAAAGATTTACAAGGGAAATGGAAAAAGCAAGAACACTTCAAAGAAGTGCAGTCTTGATTTATTAATGTTAATATGTTATTTGGATATTAAAATAAAAGAAATTTGACATTTGTGTTTAATATCATGGCCTTAGAGCGATGTTCTCCACATCAAAATGGTCTCGTACTTAGGCTGATGCGGTATTGAAAAAAAAACGATTACCGATACCAGAAAAAAAATACCGATAATACCGATATATCGATATTTCACCCCAATAGAAACTTAATGTGTATTTTTCCGCTAAACGACATAAATGTCGCAGGTTTTCACAAAGAAGTTTGCCTTTTGTCGTAGTGTAAATCTGGCTTTATTTCGGATAATACAACCCGTGTTTTTCCATTGCGGCAAAGTCTACAGAAATAACATTATCCAATTAAGATAAAAATACTAACAATACAAAACTAAAATTGCACGAGTCCGATGACTTGCTCCGTGTTATTTGTTATTTGTTAATGGCCATATTTAAATATTCGACGTTAGATTTCGTTAAATTAAAGTTTTGTTACAAATCTAGAAGTTTTAGATATTAATATTAAGTTCGGCAATCACAAATTTTCTGCAAGAAACACCAGCATGTTTGCTTTATCAGGCTTCAACAGGCTTTGCTGAACAATCTCTCGGACGGCGAACTGCTGGCTGGAATCGCAAGATATTTCAGTACAAACTGACTGAGCATGGGGAAGTCGCGAACGTGACACTTTCACCACCGTAGCGGGTCGTCATCCCCGTCAATAGTTGGAATTAGTTTGTATTTTACTATTTCCTTGTCCAGTCGATCCCGTGGAAACTGTGCCGATGATGTCTGTGAAAACAGTGCTTCACAAAACGCACGATTCCACTGGGAAATACATGTATAAACAAAAGATCGATCCGACGTCCTTGACCAGCTAACGTGACATGAATACACGGTATACAATACCGTAGTACCGTACAGATAATACCGAAATTTACCGATAATATCGAAAATTTCGGTATTATCGATATTTGAAAATTGAAATACCGAGTAATCGGTATTTGAGAAAAACCGATAATTATCGATATATCGATATACCGCATCAGCCTACTCGTACTGTCGTTCACTTCAGTTTTTGCGCTGTGTTTTGGTTACATTTGATTCAATTTTTGCGCTGGTTTGGTCTTGTTAAAAGCTCTTGGCTTTATTTACGATCTTCCAGTAGTATTTTTTAGATGTGAACACTCAGTTTTGTCACTTTCCTTTCCTTTCCTTTCCAAGTTAAAAAGCCGTTGTAAAATATACAAACTTGTCGCAGTAAATGATTGTCAAGATCAACTTGTGTAAAGTTAACAAATATTACTCATGGTTTTGGATTGTTCAGTCATTGTATTAACTCCCAAACATCAACTAAAAAGTATTTGGCTTTGGCAGGAGAAATTAACACAGATTTTCATCAAAAATACTCAAAAGAGAAGCAAAACAAGACTAAAGTGCGGTAACACAGCAATTGAGCAACACTTCTGGTTTCTTGTTTTCACATGTGGTCGCATTTGCGTTTGTTTATGTATATCTTTAACGTACTGTAAGTATTTCGGCAGTTTTACGTTGAGTTGGTCGTTCATAGGCTGATGCGGTGTTGAAAAATACCGAATACCGATACCGAAAAAATATATATATAATACCGACATATCGGTATTTCACCGCAACAGAAACTTATTATTAATGTGTATCGAGCCTAATTTCCACCAAGCGAAAACAATGTCGGGGTTTTTCACAAAAAACTTCGCCGTTTTTCGTGGTAAATCTAGCGCGTACATGTATCATCTCATTGACATCGACAATGGAAGAGACGGAGACACAGAGTGAAGAAGAAGCTTGTTGTTTCTTTTTGTCTTGGGAGCTGTATGAGTTAGTGATTTGTCTTAAGATGAGGCATGAGATTGGATTATGTTGCTTCCCTTATATTCTTTACGGCTTTCCCGCAGATTTGACACCTAGGATCGTCTTTTCCCTTTTTGAAATAATAAGTATAAATTTGTTTCAGACGCAAGAGACGTAAGAAACGAGATGTTGACTGTTTCAATATAATAGCACTCGTATGCACTGCATCTGTTGCATATGCTCTTTATATCTTATCGGATTTCTTGACGCGAGGCTGTGACCGCACTTTAAACGCAAGATAAACGTAATACCGTAGTACTGTACCGATAATATCGAAAATTTCGGTATCGGTACAGTATATCGATATTTGAAAATTGAAATATCGAGTAATCGGTGTTTCAAAAAACCCCGATAATAATCAGCCTAGTCATTCATAACAGGTACATATCTTGTTTGGGACACAAAAAACTGGTGGCTGGTCACGTAAGCCAGGTGGTTGCTCATTGCAGGTATATTTCAACTACAAATCATCCGTGCCAGAAAAAGTGGTTGTATACATGTATGACAGGTGGTCGTAAAACATGGGGGTCGCAAAACTCAGGTTTCACTGTATAAACTAGCTAATACTAATAATCTTCGTGTTCATCCATATTTTCGTGGTGACCACACAATCGATGGATTATTTTTGACCTGAACTGTGGTCGCCCTGTGCAACATTGGGGAACTGCAATATTTGCAGCAAATTTTCCAAGTGACACGATCTTTTTCTTCATAATCTAGCCAGTCACATTTCCAGTTCTTTACTGTTGCTACTCTGGCTGTTCTGCCTGATGTTTTGTTTTTGCTTCAGCTCTGAATCAACAGTGTCAGTACTGACAGTGGAACTGTTGCCACTACAGTAACAGTATGAGCATCATGTCTAGGGAAGTGGGTACACCAAGCTGAGGTGATTTAGATGAATAACATTTCACTCCAATGCCAAACAGTGTTTTCTGCATTTTTATATGATTAGTGCAACCAGTGACAAGCGGCCGTTAAAGATAACTGGATATTAATTTATGTGATTTTTATCAAAGTCGGGGATCTCAGATAGAGGGACCTGGTACCTGAAAACCAACAAGTCAAAGATCACAAGTCAATCTCGATCGATCATACTAAACTAGGAAAAAATAACGAAGTTTCATGTAGTGAAAATATTAAAACTATAAAGTGATCTTCAGACATTAGGAGATATTACTGTTAGTTAGTTTGCTGATATATGTACCATGGCCAACCCAAGGCCTTGGGTTACCTTGTAACCGTAGGTCATTTTCCATTCACCATTGGCCATGGCCTTGGTGAAATTTGAGCCCTGCTTCTTTTAACCTCTTCCTGGTGGCGATTCATTCACAATTTGTCTGAATATCAAGCGATTGATTTAATTGAATTCTTGTTGAAAACTCCTGGTATCTGGGGATGGCTCTCAGTTTGTGACCGGCCCTAAAATATTTTTGCCCCTGGGCCTGGGAAGGTTAATCCGGCACTGGTTTTCTATTTTTCAAAAAAATTGGATCTACAGAATTTTTTTCTTAAATCTTACTATTGATTACTTAAAGAAATATTTTAATGCAAAAAAAAATTGGTGGTCACCGAACTCGTTTTTGAAATAAATTGGATTAAATGTAAATTTATGGCCATTTTGAAATGTTTACTGTTGTCATAGCAACATTTGGCTGAAACACATTATCTGTTAACAGTATTTGATGCCCTGAATGTTAATAATTCGATGCATACTGTAATGTTAGTTTCACTCTTTTCCAATATTCATGTCATTGAGCACTTTCTGAGGTTGAAACTTGCATTTATTCCACTTTTAAAGAATTAAACAGTACGGAGCCACGTTAAAAGAAATATAAAAACTTACATTGTGTCAAGATTTATACATGTATTATATCACATATCTGGAACCAACTACCAACTGCTGCTAAATATTCTACTTCTTTGTCTGAATTTCATTCCCAAATTAAGGGAATGAGTTTTTCCAGCTGCCGATGCAACAGGTGCTTATAGACCGTACTGTGTAATTGAATTACTATTATTGTTGTAAATAGATCTTCATAATTATCTATATTGCTCTTTATAACTATTATTTTTACAATGTAACCCTAGTTTATAACTGTTATTGTTATACGTATTTATTACTTGTAATCTATTTAATATATTTATTTCAATGGTCGAGCGTTTGCAACACGAGGGCAACCACTCCCCATGTCCATCGACAATAAATATTGTATTGTATTGTATTGTATTGTATTGTATTGTATTGTATTGTACAGGTCATTCTAGATTATGACTCAAGTAATAACACTGACTGAGATTGATGTAAGTACTGTAAATGTAAATTTTATAACATTTGTTTGTCTAAATATTGCTAGAGAACACAGTCAAGAAGGGATGATTATCTTGAACCTCCACCTGAAAGGTGTCGAAATTGGTTAAGAGATGGCCGATGTCCATTTGGCAGTAAATGCAGATATGATCACAGTTCAACTTCAGAAGTTAAATCTAAATTGAAAATAATACGGAGTGTTGTGAGGTATACTGTTAATAGTAATACATGTACATGTACTGTATAATTAATGTTCTGTACCTGATGCATGACAAGTCCATTTTTCAGCTTGATGGACTTGGGTGACTGGTCTTGGGCCCCGTTGCATATTACTGTAAGCACTTTGTCTAACATCCAGCTTTAGTTCTAATGTCCAGTGTTGAACCAAATTTATTGTGTTAATGTCAGAAGTTAGACTTTACTAAGCTACAGTATGGCAGTGGGTATTAGGCCACACCAATTTTATTTTGTGTTTTACAGACCCACCTGCGCTAAAAATCCAGAATAAAATTTATTTTTAAAATAAAAGAATAAAATAACTTGTACAAAAATCTGAAATAAGAAAATCAACATTTGGTTTTATGTTTGTGGAAGCTCACGTGTTATTATACTAGCACTTTATAAATCCATTCTTGTGATATGTATCCAGTATGTTTTCGTGTGATGAATTAAAATTTGAACATTCATGAATCATCAATACAATTTTATTTCTATTTTTTCCCCTCCTCCAATCCTGAAAAAGAGAATTTCTGCCTGTAAAACACAGAATAACATTTTTTAGTACAGTAATAAATTATTACCTTTATTAATTGTTCTTTTTCTCTCTTCTCTTCTTATTTGCTGTTACAGTAAGTCAGATGAAGCAGGTGGGTAAAGATCAAATGAAAGTATATACAGTATATACAGACAATGCTAAATAAACAGTACATAATTATTCATACATGCCATTAGTTTAGTTAATCAGGGTTTACAGTTTGTGCTAAGCCTTGTACAGTATTCCATACTTTATGAATATGAGTGTTTTTTAAAGATTGGGAGTTAAGAAATTTACAACAAACTTTATTCATTTCCAGTTAAACATTTCTTTAAAGTGCTTATGAAACGAAAATTAAGTTTGTCTTTTATTTGAAAGTACTTTTGAAAAGAGTAACATCTTTCGCAGTTTTTTGTTTTCTTGCCTCATTGTTGAGATATTTCATTGTTTGATATGTGAAAGTAAGTCATTGTACACGTTGTGACGTCACTGGTTAGTTTCGATTATAAAACAAACTGTGCTATCTTAAAAACAAAACAAAACAAGAAAACAAAAAACTGCAAAAGATGTTACTTTGTCATTTCAAAAGTACTTCCAAATAAGACATATTTCGTTTCATAAGCACTTTACTGTAGATCATGCATTTATCTTTTAAAAACGTTGTATAAATTAATGATATAAAGTGTTACTACGAAGAAAACCTCTACTTGACCACAGCTTGGATTTGAATCCGTGACCTTTGGTACCATTCCGATCTGCTCCACCAACTGAACTACATAGCAAGTCGTGGAATGATCCTGACAAGTATTTGATATTTTGAAACTGATGTTTTGTTTCTTCAATACATGTATTGAGAGAATTAACTCTTCATCTTGTGTTGTTGGAATTCAAATTAATTCTGAAGATTTTGAACAAACTAGACTTCCATTACAAAATATCAAATATAAGTACACGTACCATTGTTCTATAACCTGCTCCCAATTTGACCATGTAGCTCAGTCAGTAGAGTGAAATAAAAATAGTGTGCTGCGTAGGTAGTGTTGAAATACAAATCGAAATATAGTAAGGTTTAAGTACTGCCGAAATTATATTTATTGAATGTAGTTTCTAACGTTTCGAGTGAAGGCCTTTCATCACAGAGAAAAACGAAGGGCCTTTTCTCAAAACGTTAGAAACTATGTTCAATAATTTTGGCAGTACTCCAACATTACTATATTTCGATTTGTCAGTCAGTAAATTGTGGAATAGTACTGAAGATTATAGGTATGATTGATGGATTTAGCACCTTAATATCATTATTCTCTACCTGAGCTTGCTGTCCCACAATAACTATTCCATTATATAAATTGTCTATTTTATAATAAAACCTTCTTTTTCCTTTTAGGTGAAACTAAAGGTGACTTAAGAGTGAAGCGTTTTCAAAATCCTGAAGAGAGTCCTTCAGAACAGTCGCCGAAAAGACCTACGAAGAAACATAAGTCAGAAAAAGTGAAAGGCATGAAAGAATATGAAAAAGAAGGTAACATAATCCTTCATATCATGCTGATGCTTCTTTGTCTCTCTGTTTTCTTTCTTTTCTTTTCTTCCCTTTTCGTTTTCATCTGTAATATATGACATTCCATTGTAAAAAAACAATGAATGAAAAAATGTATCTTAACAGGGTATAACTTCTTCAACATTAATTGCTTGTATATCAAAGAGGGCCCTTACTGTACATGGAGATACCTATTCCAAATTCAAAGATTTGTAGTTTTATCCACCCCCGTTGTTTAAAATTATTGTGTTTCCATGTACAGTGTAGCCTGTGTTGACTCAAGTCCATCAGCCTTGAACATCAGAACATTTCGAACCAGGACTTGCACAAGATAACCCATTGTGATTAACAAGTGTTGACAAGGCTTCTATGCAGCATAGTAGATGAAATAAGCTATAACTTGCACGGATTATAAGTTAAAAGTAACTAAGTTTTTTTTTAAAAATTGGTTGCCATAAAGAACCCATGCATGTTGAATCTTAGCTAATTGGAATCTTAGCTTTGCATTTAAATTTTGAGTGTTCCTTAATTTCCAGTTCACTAATTCATGTTTTAGGTACATGTACTTGGTTTTGAACTTTGTTAAGTGTGTTTTGATATTCACATACTGTACAGTATGGTAGTATATACTATTTCGATGTATTTGTGATTATATTTTCTATTTCAAATACTGTTATACATATATGTTGTATTTCTATATTGGTGGGTTGGTAGATGTATGGCTTGATTGATTGATTATTTGATTGATTGATTATATGATTTATTGGTTAATTGATTGATTGATTGATTGATTGATGATTGTATGATTGATTATTGGATTGATTAATTGAGTGATTGATTGATTGATTGCTTCTATGATTTATGATTTATTGGTTAATTGATTGATTGGTTGATTGATTGATTGTCTGATTGATTGGTTAATTGGTTGTTATATCATTTATTGGTTGGTTGGTTGATTGATTTATTGATTGATTGATTGTATAAGTGATGATTGAGGTTGGTTGATTGATTGATTGATTGATTGATTGATTGATTGATTGATTGATTGATTGATTGATTGATTGATTGATTTAGGAAACGACACCAAAGTTTCAAGAGAGCAACGGAAAGATAAGGAAGAAACCAAAGTTGGTGCGAAGAAAAAAGAAGTTATCGTAAAGAGAACCTTGTCGGCAAGTGGCTGGAATTTGCAAGATCAGAGTGAAAGTGACGAAGCAATTGACGCCAAACAGCTAGATTGGGAAGAACGTGGCCAACTAAATCAGGAACGGGAAGTTGCATTAGAAGAACGACGAAACGACTTACGTAGACAAATTGCTAAAATAGACGAACACGTTGAACCCATTGTTAATATGCCAAATAAAGTTGACGTTCCTGTTGTTCATAGTCAAGTAACTCGATCAGAGCAAGATTCTACACCACCAACTCAACATGATGATGTGAAATCGGAAAAGAAAAAGAAGGCAAAGTCAGATAAATCAAAGAAGAAATCGAAGAAGAAGTCTCATAAAAGCGACGTTCCTCATATGCAATCGGAACCTTTTAGAATAGAAATGGAATCTGGTGAAAAGACTAAAAAAGCGAAATCGCCTTCATCTGGGAAAAAAAAGAAAAGACATGATAGTCGTAATGATTCTGATCGTGAATTGCCTCCGCCGGATGTTTCGTTAAAGAAGGAAGAGTATCAGAAAGAAATCCCGAGACACGACTATGCCCAAGCGAAGCGAAGCGGCGAAGAGTCTCGCTCGGCAGGACAAAGAGACCAAAAGAGTAAGCATCGGCATTCACACGAGAGTAGACGCGAGAAGGACCCCCGTCAACCTTATTTTGATCAGTTTCAAAAACAGTTTGAGGAAACTGCTCCTCCTTTGAATCTGGAAAGTGATCGTAAGAGACAAAAGGTAACCAAAGTTGGTGTGAGTGAAAGGAACGATGAAGGACGGAAAAGAGATGACCGGGGCAAAAAGAAGCCGCCGCAGTGGAGCCCATCTCGTGAAGCCAAAAGCATGGGTTATCGAGACGAACAAGTGACTGAAGTGCGAAGGTCTGGACCTCGTCCTATTCCTACAGAGCAGAAGGAAGCGAAACGTAAAGGCAAGAAGAGCGAAAAAATGAAAGAATCAGCAGTATCGTCATCTCGACCCGCAGAGGAGGAGTGGAATAAAGGACAAAAAACAATGATCCGACACGAAGAGAGAAAGAAAAATGGCCCAAGAACACCTTCACCAGATATCAAACAGTCTTCTTCTGCATCACGAAATCCCGATACAGTCAGAAATACCCAGAGTGAAACGTCGGTTAGGCCATCACGAAAGCTTGAAGTTGGTGCTGGGGCATCTGGTGTTTCCTCCAAGAGTGTTAGCTCAGATTTACGTCATAGTGCTCCTGAGGTTGCCCTTACAAAACCACCACAATCTTTCGTTGAAGAGCAGCAAGCTATTGAACAGGAAGCCAATGAAAACACTTCCGAATCTAGTGACAATGAAAGTTCTTCTAGTGAGGAATCGGCCAGCTGTGAAGTGGAAAGCGTTTCAGGAGAAGAACAAAAAAATGAAAGTATTCGTACTGTATACCGCAGTCATGACGTCGAGGAAAAAAGGACGGAGTCTTTCACGCCAGAACCTAAGCAGGAACACCATGAAAGACGAGAAGATACGGCAGCGAGTCGTGATCCTGAACAGGTGGAACGTCCCATTGATGACCCGAGAGAGAGGCAAATAAACGAACCTAGAGATCGTCCTTTGGGTGATCCGAAGGAGCGTTTGCCCGATCGCCGTGAAGAAAGGGGAGCGAAATACCATCGGGAACGCGTTCGAGATCATCGGCGACCACGTGACGTCGAATCTGAAAGACGTGTGGAAAACAGAGGTCCAAAGGATACGCGAGAAATAAAGGACAGTCGGGACATGAGAGATCACAGAGACATGAGAGATAATCGGGAATTGTCAAAGATAGATCACCGAGATCCTCGCGATCGTGAACGATATCGTGAATTTGATGAACGGTGGGTGGACTTGACAATATTTATATCTATATTCATCCATCATCCCATCCATCCGTACGTCCTTCCATCCGTCAATCAATCCATCCGTACGCCCATTAATGACATCATTCCTCCATCCGTGCGTCCTTCAATCCATCCATTCCAGCAATGTGCTGGCGTTCTAAAATAGTAGGGTCCTGTTTCAAACTGAAAACACCAAATAGATGTACTGAACCCTGTAATGATATGGTTCTTATGGTTGACCTGACTCATTCGGCCCAAATTCTTATACCATACGCTGTTCCTTTTACCTAAGTACTGCATTTTATTTGCTAATTATGATTATATTATTCGGGAACACAACTTTATAATATTGCGATTAGATTCCCATATATTTAAGGCTTTATTAAAAAGGGGGGGGGGGGGGGGGAGATCGTCGTCGGCGAGTTATGACATAGTAGTGGTCGAATATTGGGATTTTATTTTATTAGCGTTGCCAGGTAATATGCATATGTACAGATGAGCAATGTACAAGGGTTACTTAGTTAAAACAACCTAAATGCTATTGGTATATAAATCAACTAGTAGCCTATTACAAATGCTGCATTCTGATTGGCTGAGCTACGCCGAGTTGACTATTGCTCATAGGCAACGAGGACGAGTTGTCTAATTGTTAAAATAGACGATGGGGATCCACAACAGCGATTAGCCAAGTACAGCGGGCGCGAAGGTTAACAGCCAAATGTTTCATTAGTGAAGACAGTGTTTCTTCTAGCTGTAATATAGGACTATTGAAAGTTGGATGTATTAACTATCGATTAAAATCCTATTGTATTTGTAAACTATTACATAGAAATTAATCTAACAATGCATGTATCTTGCTTTTTAGTGAAAGAGAACGACATCCTCCAATTGATATTCGACGTAATGACGGCCCGTCTAATTCACGTGAATATGGTGAAAGGCCTGGGCATGGACGTGGTGGGTGGGCACGAGACAGAAATGTCCGTGGTCGTGGTGGATATGGTTCTTATGATGGAAGGGGACAAGATTACGACGAGAGGCGAACAGAAGGAAGACCCCCACAAGACTACGATCGCAATTACGATAGAGACAGAGGACATCCTGGTAGAGGTAATCTATTAAATTCTTCAGGGAAACAAAGTAAAACTAAAGTGCATGTGTTTCTTTTTTGGAGACATTTTTGGAGTTTTTAGGATCATTCACAATGTGTTAAAATGTCATTTAAGAATCTCCCTAAAAACCGACCAACGGTTTTTGAAGGCAAAAATGAGTTTCCTTTGTTTTTCCCCCATTATTTACCTTTACCTCACTTACTATTAAACCGCTATAAAAATTGCCACTTGATAATTTGTTCTTCATTTTTGACACATTTTTTATGCTTCGGCTGGAACGGCTAAGATTCGAGCGGAAATGAGAGCTGACAATACCTCGAAATGATCTTGTTATTTCTCCACCAATTTAGATTTGAATTTCAATTTTTTTTCTTGCAGTGCGATATATAGACCTTGTGTTTCATCTGGGTTGAAGGATACAAGCTCTTTGTTTTGTTTTGTATCAGATATGGTCTCTTTCTTTTGACTTACTTTTTAAATTCGCTTACGGCACCTGATTAGTCAAGTTTTATAAATTAAGATTTCTCTGAAGTGGCACCTAGCCTGGAAAAACAGTTGTCGGCAAACGTATTTTGTAAGCGCACGAACCGCTGAAAGTTAAGCTATTGTTTCACTTTGGTTACATTGTCAGAATCGGAAATGCCTTACGCTTTGCAGATAAGGCCGTTCTCGTTTCTCAATTATTACATAAAACAACTTCTTTTTATTTGAACTTATCCCTAGAAAGCGAATGGGGCATAATTTATAGGTCTATTCGGTTTTTAGGGTAAAAATGATTAAATATTCTATAGCCGATTCTTCATATATACTCATATACAATAGGAGCAGACATGTCGCAGCCTCCTAAGTGACACTTAAATAATTATAATTCATGAGCAACTGAAAGTTTATCATTTTCTCTGTTTATTTCGGTGTACTGTTCATATTTTTATAGCATGAAAAGGTGGCAGCATCTTATACTCTGGAAGAATCGATTAAACGTCTTAAGAATTTTTTAGACTTCACGAACAAATTAAATCGCTTTTAAGGCCTGGTTCATACGTCGCATTTAATTCAGACGAATTTAATTCATAGTTAAAGTCGACGTAAACTCGAATTTGTTTCATGCGACGAATTTAATTCAGTGACGAGCAAGAAAAATCCCGCTAGATCGCGCCAAAAACGTCCAATACGCATGCGAAGTAAACAAAAATCTGATCACTAGCTCAAAAAATATGTTATCATAATTTATGCATTTAATTCGATGCGACGATACAGCGACGTCTGAAACGAACACGCATTTCAGACGTTGTATCCTTCTCACCGTGACGGATACAACGTCTCAGACGAATTTAACTCTTCAGTCGAATTTAATTCGTTTCATACGTCGCAGTATCGTCGCATTTAATTAATTAATTAATTGATTGAGTTAAATTCGTCTGAATTAAATGCGACGATACAGCGACGTATGAAACGAATTAAATTCGTCTGAAGAGTTAAATTCGTCTGAGACGTTGTATCCGTCACGGTGAGAAGGATACAACGTCTGAAATGCGTGTTCGTTTCAGACGTCGCTGTATCGTCGCATCGAATTAAATGCATAAATTATGATAACATATTTTTTGAGCTAGTGATCAGATTTTTGTTTACTTCGCATGCGTATTGGACGTTTTTGGCGCGATCTAGCGGGATTTTCCTTGCTCGTTACTGAATTAAATTCGTCGCATGAAACAAATTCGAGTTTACGTCGACTTTAACTATGAATTAAATTCGTCTGAATTAAATGCGACGTATGAACCAGGCCTTAAAAGCGATTTATTTTGTTTTGAAGTCTAAAAAATTCTTAAGACGTTTAATCGATTCTTCCAGAGTATAAGATGCTGCCACCTTTTCATGCTATAAAAATTTGAACAGTACACCGAAATAAGCAGAGAAAATGATAAACTTTCAGTTGCTCATGAATTATAATTATTTAATTGTCACTTAGGAGGCTGCGACATGTCTGCGCCTATTGTATATGAGTATATATGCAGAATCGGCTATAGAATATTTAATCATTTTTACCCTAAAAACCGAATAGACCTATAAATTATGCTCCGTTCGCTTTCTAGGGATAAGTTCAAATAAAAAGAAGTTGTTTTTATGTAATATTGAGAAACGAAAACGGCCTTATCTGCAAAGCGTAAGGCATTTCCGGTTCTGACAATGTAAACAAAGTGAAACAATAGCTTAACTTTGAGCGGTTCGTGCGCTTACAAAATACGTTTGCCGACAACTGTTTTTAAAGATTACTAAACTTACGGTATTATATTACGACGAAATACACACGACATTTCCAGGCTAGGTGCCACTTCAGAGAAATCTTAATTTATAAAACTTGACTAATCAGGTGCCGTAAGCGAATTTAAAAAGTAAGTCAAAAGAAAGAGACCATATCTGATACAAAACAAAACAAAGAGCTTGTATCCTTCAACCCAGATGAAACACAAGGTCTATATATTGCATTGCAAGAAAAAAATTTGAAATTCAAATCTAAATTGGTGGAGAAATAACAAGATCATTTCGAGGTATTGTCAGCTCTCATTTCCGCTCGAATCTTAGCCGTTCCAGCCGAAGCATAAAAAATGTGTCAAAAATGAAGAACAAATTATCAAGTGGCAATTTTTATAGCGGTTTAATAGTAAGTGAGGTAAAGGTAAATAATGGGCGAAAAACAAAGGAAATTCATTTTTGCCTTCAAAAAACCGTTGGTCGGTTTTTAGGGAGATAGCCTCTTAAGAAATAGAAAATTGCCGCCCGTGTTTATATAGCCTGATGCAAGTACGAGAGTGAGTTGAGAGAATTCCAAATTTATGTGAAAAATTATGTATATACATAAGTATTTTCGAATTGTCTCAAACTCACTCGAGTGTTTGTATCAGTTTGTATAAACACACGGCGTCCATTTTCTACCGCGTAAGATTCAACCTATTTTATAAAGGAAGAAATTGAGAATCGCTAAAGCATTACAGATGGTTCCAGGTTGCTTTGGGCGGAAATGTTCGAAATTCATTTTGAAGTTCGCAAGTTCGTTTTGAATTTCGCATTTCATGGGCTACTTAGTTGCTAGTAGCCAATCAAATGCCTAGTTCAAGGCTAACTTCGGAACCAAGTTCAAAATTTCCATCAAAAGCAACCTGAAACCGACTGTAAATAGTCGATAATACTCTTCACTAAAATCCCGTTTCATACAGTACAGGACCATTTCCAACTGACAAAATATCCAGGAAGCCTGCATGTTAACATTTATTTACTGCATTAATAGCTCTCAAACTAAATGTCCGCAAAGGTTTGGTTAATGTGTTAGTATTGGAACCTGCATATAACGGGAACCAAGCGATGTCGCACGGTTCCGTTTTACAGTTAATTTCATATTACTTTACCGCGGTGTGTTGCGAAGTTCGTTCGGAAATAGTCCAGGACGTTGTAACCAAGGTTAATTATCCATTGAAATTTCTAGCTTTGCATCAAAGCTCATTTTCATTGGATAATTGGCAACCTTGTTGACAACGTAGTTGCCAAGTTCCAAATGAACTTCGATCGCAACTTCCCAATGAACTGCGCAACACGCGACGGTAAAGTAATATGAAATCAACTGTAAGCTATACTTGATTTATAATCTATTACTCCCAATGCAACGACAGTAAGACTGATCTCGTACATTTCGACAACGCATTTCAAACTGGGGTTTATTGCTGTTGTCTTCACAATGATTTTGTCTTATTCAGCAGACTATTTTTGACAAACAGAAATCCCAGATATGTTACTAGTGTATAACATTAGCACCGCATGAAGAAAAAAATATCAGTGGATTTCGACATTTTGTATTCTGTTTGATGTAGGTTCACGTTACAGAGAAGTGAATGAACGTCATAGTGGAGCTTGGCATGAGCGCAGGGTTGATAGACACTACCGAGAGCCAGAGAGAGAAAGAGAAAGGTTTCCTGAAAATCGTGAGCGTGTACACGAAGATACAAGAGGTACAAGACCTAAACGTCCTCCTCGATCATCTCCTGAAGGAAGCCGAAATGACCGAAGAGGTATGGACTATGATAGCGTTGTATTTGAAAACATTTATTCCAAAGAACTTACATGCATTACAATTCCACATTCCCAATTCCCAAATTACAAACAAACCCCGGTACTGGACAACTAGCGCGTTTACGGGTAGTTTTGGAACCGAGTACTCCATAACGGACTCGTACTTACAGGATACCCGTACGCAGAATATAACGCCACGTCAATAAACGTAAAACACTTTGACGCATCCGCGCTCACGAAATTGGGCAATTCTCCTTTGTGTGCTCTTTTTGTGTGAGTGTGCGAGATACTGGCTGTTCTCTCTTTTCTATCACTAGCTTGGCAAACTTTGCATTGTGTTAACGCTCCACTCAACGTCACGTAATACATTGTGCACTCGAACAATACAATACCCTAGAAGACAATACAACACAAGACTATACAACACGACACGACACGACACGACACGACACGACACGACACGACACGACTCGACACCGCACCGCACCGCACCGCCGCACCGCACCGCACCGCACCGCACCGCACCGCACCGCACCGCACCGCACCGCACCGCACTACACTACACTACACTACACTACACTACACTACACTACACTACACTACACTACACTACACTACACTACACTACACTACACTACACTACACTACACTATTACAGAACCATCCTCAGAGACATTTGAACTCCCGCTCGAATCAGCCAAAAATTTTCGGTTGACTTTAGCAGTGTAAGACATCATGAAATACAATACAATGCAATACAATACAATACAATACAATACAATACAATACAATACAATACAATACAATACAATACAATACAATACAATATACAAAACAAAACAAAACAAAACAAAACAAAACAAAACAAAACAAAACAAAACAAAACAAAACAAAACAAAACAAAACAAAACAAAACAAAACAAAACAAAACAAAACAAAACAAAACAAAACAAAACAAAACAAAACAAAACAAAACAAAACAAAACAAAACAAAACAAAAAAAACAAAACAAAACCACACAACACCACACCACACCACACAATACAACATAACATAGTACAGTGTAGTACAGTGTACAATACAATACAGTACAATGCAGTACAGTACACTACAGTACAATACAGTACACTACACACTACACTACACTACACTACACTACACTACACTACACTACACTACACTACACTACACTACACTACACTACACTACACTACACTACACTACACTACACTACACTACACTACACTACACTACACTACACTACACTACACTACACTACACTACACTACACTACAGTACACTACAGTACAGTACAGTGCAGTGCAGTACCATACTGAAATGATAGAGTCAATCAAGGACATCGGCAATCGCCAGTTGAAGCGCGAATTACACAACAGATACTTTGAGTGCCAGCGTTTACACCACGCAACAGACTGAGATAGTTACTCATTGTCTTTGTTGTTCAAATTTGAACAGGATATCGAGAAGACCAAGAACGACGTCCATTTTCACCCCCTGAAGAATCTGAAGAATGGGATTACGAAGAAGGACATAGTCCTGTAACACAGATGAAAGAACAGCCGACTGTATCAAGGTAAGAACTAAGACTAATCATGGCAAGGATATATCTTATAAATATAAGAAGTCGGTCACGATTTTAAAAGATAGACAAAAGGACTAAAATGTATTGTAATACCAAATTTGCGAAGCATGTGCATGTAATTCTTGGTTTGCACTTGACGTACAAAAAAATTGTTGCTATTCTGTTTTCCTCCAACATTACCGTCTTATCTTTGTCTTTTGAATCTCAAGGGCTTGAATGCAAACCATCATTACTGTACGCTGTGAACTTTGTAAGTTATGAACTTCGAAAGCTACCCGTGAACTCTCTTATTGTTGTTATTTCTTTTTAATTAGCTGTTAACAGGATCGTAGTTGGTAACTATTCCGTGTTAATAATACATCGGTCAATTATACGTTAATTGGCATCTGTAGCTAACATAAGTAATGGATATTGGTAAAGAGAAATATCGATACTAAATTAGTACTTTCCGTGTTCTTGTCGGCAGTATAGCCACAGTGCAATACTATGTTGATAACAATGATAAGCTGTTGAGGTCACTATATAGACAATGAGTGCAGGAACACCCTTGTACAAAACTTGTGGCAGAATGACATGTAATGGTTTAATTCTGATGGGTTTGACTAATAGAAAAATGTGCTGACGTTCGGAATGATTGTCCGCCGCTGTATACTTGTTTAGCTACAGTACTGTATAATCATGGTAAAATTGCTTCGTTTTCTCTTTTTAGAAAACGTCCGAAAGAACAATCATCTCCCCGCTCCCCTCGGTCAGAAGCACCAAAACGTAAGAAGGTTTCCTCTCCAGAACCAGTTCCTCAAGATCCACAAAAAACAAAAGAGAAAATTCCGGAACCTTTGGATCAGCAAGCGACACCCACGGCCGAGAACGTAAAAGAGCATGAAAAAGAAAGCAAAAAGTCAAAGAAAGATAAGCCAAAGAAAACAAAGAAAAGGAAATTATCAGAAACTGAAACAGAAACTACGGAAGCTGTGGATACCCCCGAACGCAAGCGATCTCGTGAGCCTGAACAAACGAACAAAGAGAAGCAAGTTAAAAAATCAAAGTCAAAGAATCAACCTGAAGTGTTGGTAAGACCATGGTCTGATTTAGAGAATGACGAAGATGACTTGAAGGGACAAGAGAAAAGGGAAAAAGATAACGTTGAAACGGCAGTTCAAAGTGAAGTTGCGGCCAGAACGGATGACATTGATGGAAATAAGGCAGGAGGCGAGGTTTTTAGTGATTGGAGTGATGCCAGTGAGGATGCCGTGTTGAATAAAGAAGATACCGCTGAGCCATCACAGGTAAATGACAACCTATTTAATGTAGAACCTGAAAAAGAAGAAGAGAAAGAAGAGGAAGCCGCTGATGGCGACGCATCGTTTGATGACGTTTATGATCCAATCAGTGATGACGAGTTTGAGGCAATGTTTGCTGGCGATGAAGACGAGGCTGTAATGAAAAAGAAGACAACGCCACTCGCTGTCGATGAAGTAGATTGGAGTATTCTTGCTTCTACGGTAGTCAAAAAAGGTAAAAAATACTTTAATTTCTACTATTTTCGTTTATTTATTTCTTTGTAATGAGTAATGATTTATTTAACGTCGTAAAACACAGGATGTGGTCGCCCAATCATCCGAGCCAGAGGCTCATGTTAAAAGTGCACGACATAAGCTAAGACCTAAGTGTTGATTTTACGGAGGGAGGAAAACCGCAGAACCCTGCGAAAAACCCTCGAAGCACAGGAGACCAACTAAACTCTACTCACATGAAATTCGAGAACGGGGCTATTCCGAGACGGTCACCCATCCAAGTACTAACCCCGTTCTTTCTTTGTGTTTAATTGCCTTTCTTTCTTCTTTCTTTCCTTTCTTTCTTTCTTTCTTTCTTTCTTTCTTTCTTTCTTTCTTTCTTTCTTTCTTTCTTTCTTTCTTTCTTTCTTTCTTTCTTTCTTTCTTTCTTTCTTTCTTTCTTTCTTTCTTTCTTTCTTTCTTTCTTTCTATCCAGTATCATTTCGAGATCAGTGTTAGCATGTCATTTCACAATCCATGCATGGTAAATGTAAAGGTGTTTAATTAGAATAGCAAGAATGATTCGAAAACAATAGTATGAGCGGAGAACTTTTTTATATATTATACGAGGGCTCCGTGAATTTTCAACGAAATCCCTTGTTTGCATTATCTCGTGATTTGGTTGCAATGGTTTACGTCATGTAAAACACTGTTGTACATGATGCATGTGTTACTATTTAATTCAGAAACAGTGAATACATAAATAGGAGTCAATCGACATGTGCGAAAGTGCAAGGGAACAGTATTTACTGTGGGTGTTTATTACATCTGTCTTTTAACAAACTGGACATTCGTTCTTAAGAAACTTCATATTAGACGTAAATATTAAGTGTGGTATGAAGTGTCATGAAAACAGCTCCCGTAGGGTTTGCATGCTAAAGTTGATTATCATTGCATGCAAATCCTGTATACAAGAGCTGTTTTCATGCAAATCCTACGGAATTAAACTTTATACTGCACTATAAACCGAATATTATATTTTCTCGTGCGTTTTACATTTCATGCAGAGTATGCATGTTCACAAAATGTTAATCTCCCATTTGTCCTGGTCATCCTTGTCGATTAGTCATATCATCAGTCGCCTTCATCGGACAGGCAAGGTTAATTTTAGTCCGTTGTTGATTGCTTATAACTGTCTTGTAAGTTCTGTATTGGTGGCTCGATATATAGGAAAAACTATAAACAATCAGATTCTTGCCTATAAAACGTTTCATGTTGTAGATTCGTGCTTCGTTCTAGTTCCTTGCACATCCCTAGTTAATCTTGAGTATTGAAAAGTATTATTAGACGGTCCAAGTATTAGGGGAGAAATCTTTGTTCTATAAAGGTCAGAAACTCTAATTTGCATTACATTTGCATATTGCAATAAATGTAATTTGTCCAGATACACAAATGCGGAAAGTGTAAAACTTTTCAATTATCAGCACTGACACTAGAGCTATGCAAAGAACTAGAATGCGGCACAAATCTTGACTATACGAAACACTTTAGGGAAAAAATATAATTTGTCATCATATAATTTTTCTTCTTAAGCTACCTTAATTGACCACGTTATTAGCCGGACTGGAAAAGTGAGAGCAAAGTGAAAAGGTGGTAAACTGCCGAGAATAGATTTGATAACAAAATACTGATGTTTCGACCAGAGCCCTTCATCACAGTAAAATGTGATGAAGAGCCGCTCTGCTCGAAACGAAACTATTCTATGCAGTTTACTACCTTTTCACTTTGCTCTATCTAAAACACTGCCTACGCAGCACTCTACTTTTTTACACTTCTGGAAAAGTGAGGGTATAGTTATAGAACAACCAGGCGGGATTCTTATCCGTAAAATAAACAATAAAGTTCAGCAAACAACGCGCAATAAAGCCATGGAGAGATTTTAAAATATTTTTATTTAATTTTAGTCCTTAAATTATATTAAAATGTTTTAAAACCTCTCCTCTCAGTGGCTTTATTCCGCGTTGTTTGCTGGGCTTTACTGTTTATTTTACGAAATGGAAATAAGGGTGCAGTAAGCGCTAAATTTCCAATTTCGTATGAAAAGATGGACGCTTATTGGGGAAGGCACTAATTACTAATTAGAGTGTCGACATAACACAATTTGTTTTTGCTATAAACATACCTTGATGAAGGGTTCTGCTCGAAATGTCAGTACTTAAGGATACGAGAATGTGTACGAGGTTGACAAATCTCATATTTTTACCATTAACAGCAATCAATATACAAGGACAAATAAGTTTGCATACGCTTTTTCTGTATATCAACCCTGGGGGTGTTCTTAGCCCTTCTAGTTCGTCATCAGCTAGCACCTTGTGGTTGTATACACGGTTGGGGGCAGTATGACATTCGACCACACCACATATAAACTTAATACCGATGCATTACTTGTTGTTTTAATACAGAAAGTACATGCTGACTTGTGTCGCAGCTATTATTGCACACTGTTTGCATGCCAACAAGTATAGATAATTGTTGATTTTCTTTTAAACTAGAGTCCGAACCTGGTGACTACATCAAGCGATTTTCTGCTGGTAATATATTCTCCAGAATTGGGCTGTCATCGGCCCTAGCGGGTCCAGCTCTTACGAAACTAGTTCAAGAAAAGTGCGCCCATGACGCCCCGAATATGAAAATGAAAGACTTATTAGCGAAGCCGACGGGAAATAAGTTTACTCTTGGGGCACTGGTAGCAGCCGAGGCGAGGAAAATTAAAGAGAGAGCGAACGTCGTAAACGACATTGGACCTTGCAGACGTGCTTTGTGTGCTCGCAGAGATTTTAACATCCGAAAGCAACTTCGAAAATTGACTTCGACCAAGGTATGTATCAGAGTCAAGGGAATAATTATGTATGCAGTGGTGAATACTATACCAACATTATATCTGATAAAAAATACCTCGTTTTGAGATTAATCATCCAGATTGTCTTTTTTGTGTGGTTTTCTTACTTTTGGTAAATTCGTGTCGGCACTGCCACTACTCCATTGCATAGTGACTAATTCAAAACTCATGTATCATGGCGTTTAAAACAAACGTTGGTCCTTCGCTGCGAAAGGAATATGAACAAAATGATAATAATATATTTCTCAATATTTGTCAATCGACAAAAATGTTTCTCGACTATATGATCGGTTGATCCCAGTAGAGAAATTGGCTTTAACATTGCCAGTGCAAGTGACTACTATAAGAAACTAAGGACTGAACTATTTACAATAACACTAAAAAAGAAGTTTTCGACTATTAATCATCTTGAAAAACAGAATCGTGCATATTTTTCCCCAAATTGCACTCAAAAACATGCTGCTACCTAACTTATTAATGCTTGATATTTTTAAACTTGATATTTTTAAATTATGGTGTACATGTATAACTTGAGTGTTGAAGGCAGTGTTGCACTATGGAATTTTTCGTGCAACCTGTCTCACAATTTTGTTGCGACGAAAGTTGCACGAGAAATTCGATGGTATAACATAGCCCGCAATTACCAAGTTTTGCAATATTTTTGTTGCAGCAAGCGTTGCATGAAGTAAAATCAAATTCTATACACAAAGTAGAAGCAAGTTATACTTTTCGGAACGATTGTGCCAAAGCTGCAACGCATTTTCAAAGTATTGCACAGTGTAAAACTCCAGTTTCAACTTGTGACAGAAGTTGCAAGAAACGTTGCAATGCAGGAGATTCAGCCGTTGCGAGACAAGTTGCACGAAAAATTGCAAAGTACAAAACTGCCTTTGTTTTTTAATTTAACTTATGAATTTCGCTATGTAGTTAATTAAACAAATTACGCCGAGTAATTATAAGTAATACCATGCCTTGAGGAAGGTTGGTGATTAAATGTTCCGAAAGCCGAGGGAAGAAGGATTTGCGTTTCACTGCAGAGATTTCTTTAATTGTGATGGCTTTTTTGAAGGACACATGCAATTTGACATTAACGCAACGAGTTTAATCAAGCTTCATGTTCCCTGTGAGTAGTAAAATCAAATGCCCTTTTGATGTTCGCTTCTCCATCTTGATGGGGAGAAAATTTGAAATTAGGGAAGCAATTGCATGATTCGTATACACCATGCAGATGTATATATAGCTAGAATGGTATAGCTAAACAAGTTTGCATTGTTATTGGGACCTTGCATGCAGTGCATGACGTTATGAAATGATATCGCATTTGAAACTTGGCATATATATATATATATATATATATATATATATATATATATATATATATATATATATATATATATATATATAACTACAGACGGTACATATACATACTTATATATATATATATATATATATATATATATATATATATATATATATATATATATATATATATATATATATATATATATCGAAATATAGTAAGGTTAGATATACTGCCGAAACAGAGAACGTAGGAGTCTAACGTTTCGAGCGAAGGCCCTTCGTCAGAGAGAAACGTGAAAAGTGTAAACAAACAACGAGCTTATATACGAAAGGTAATCATGTGACCAAAAATAAGCCAATCAGATAAAAATGACAATAACAAACTGATGAGATGTGAAAAATTAGCCAATCAAATCAAAATAACAATAACAAATCGATGATGAGATGCGAAAGACATTTGCTATTCGTACCGTCGATGAGCAAGAAGGAGGGGGTGTAAAAAGAATGAGCGAGAGTAAAAATAAATAAATAAATATATAAAGTGAAAACCAAATATTACCAGGGTTAAGTCACGTTGGCCTGAAAAACAGAGAAAAATCTTCTCGACGTTTCGAGCGAAGGCCCTTCGTCAGGAGAAATTAGTCAACAACTCACATGTGGTCACGCGTATTTATAGCGGAGCTACAATGGGAATCACGTGAACACATGTAAGCCAATAAAAACAAAGTAAACAAATAAATTAATATGTAATATGTAATTTTAGCCTGTGTGCAGGTGCTGACCCAATTTGTGGGTCAGGTACCTGCAAATAGGCAAAGAAACAGGTTATAAATTACTATTTAAATCATCAGAAAAAGGTTAAGGAAAAGGTGTGGTGGTGGAGTGAGCTAAATGAAAGAGAATCGCTCATTGAGGCCGTGAGGGTGAATGGTACCAAGTTTGTAAATGAGACGCATTTCTTGTTTACGACGAGTATCGTTACAACCTGTAATGGGCTGAATGGCACAGATTTTCATGTTGGAAAAGGAGTGGTTGGCACTGTTGAAGTGCCTGGCAACAGGCTTGTTTGGCACATTGTATTTGACATCACGAAGGTGTTCAACAAACCTGTCACCTAAACGTCTTCCAGTTTCTCCGATGTAAAGCATGGGACATTTACTGCAAGAGATACAGTAAATGAGGTTGGAGGAAGTGCAAGTGAAACTGTGGGTTATGTTGAACCTACATTTTGGAGCCGAAATTGAAATTGAGGAGTCTAAGTATTTACAGGTGTTGCACCTACCACGACAGCAAGAGCTGGTGCCAACATGTGATACCAAGGCTTGCTGCAGTGAGCTGTGAACAACGTTTTCCCGGATGTTTTTGCTATGCCGAAGAGATACTAGGGGTTTCTCAGAGAAAATGGAAGCTTTTAACTATAAAGTGAAAACGCTGTTTGTCCGTCCTTGCTAAACAGAAACAATGTCTTCAGAGTTGTTAAATAAAAGAAAAACGTTCGTTGAGTCCGTGAGGATGAATGGTACCAATTTTGAAAATGAGACGCTTTTCTAGTCTTTTGTGGCTGACATTACCGCCAGAAATGGGTGAGATGGCACAAACTTGCATGTCCGAAATACAATGGTTGGCACTATTAAAATGTCGGGCAACAGGCTTGTCAACATCATTGTTCCTCACAGAACGAAGATGTTCAGCAAACCTGTCTGATAAACGTCTGCCAGTTTCACCGATGTAAAGCATGCAACATTTATTGCAAGAAATACAGTAAATTATGTTGGAAGAGATGCACGTGAAATTATGCTGAATAACAAAATTAGATTTTGGTCCCAAAATACATGTAGCGGAGTTGAGAAAGGAGCATGTGTAACAACGGGTACGGGAGCAAGAAAAAGTACCCGCGCTGGTGCCAATAGATTTTTTCTAAGGGCACTACGCACTAAACCATATATATATATATATAACCAAGCTTCTGCCGAGCCTCGTTCGTTAATAGACAAAATGTTTCATTTTTCTTTTAGCTTGGTGCGAAACTTGTTCTTAGCCACTCTGCTGTGGAACCTGTGGATAATGAACTGTTCGCCATGAGTGTTGCTCTGTTCCGAAGACAAAAACAAGGAATCAAACAAGAGCCACAAGTTCAGTCTCATGTGCTGCCAGAATCAGCCAAAGTTGTTGTACGTTAGCCTGTTTTTTATTAATTCAGAATTTCTTCAATAAAATACACGAATTTGGATCTATCGATATATGGGAAGTGGTAAATATAAGCGCTTTCTCACTGCGTGATATTTGTCGAGCGAATCGGTATTTCTTAAGCCTGGTTTCCAAAAAGTTGTAATTGTTGTAATTCAGTCGGCGATTGATCGGGGATTGTTTGCGATCTTTTACAACAGTCGTGTTTCCATATAGCTGTAATTGTTGTAATTCAAATCGCCGATGCGCTCGGACTTAGGACTTCTCGGTTTTGACAAAGTTCAGATGAGATAAGTTTGATATTCAAAAACAAATTGAATGACTAAAACTTTGTTTGTGATCATTTTCACAGTTTATATAACAATGGTTACAAGCATTATTTACAAGTTCAGTAACTTAGCCGCTTAAATCTCATGTCTCGTGAACGTTTGACGGCAGTTGCAAACATTTGAGCTGGCCTACGGCATTCAAGTCTTCGAACTAGTCATTTAGTAGACTTCTTTAACAAAATCGAGGTTTTTTTTAAAGGATCTGGCCGGTTTTTGTATATAATTTTGTGTTTTACGTTGCATTGTTGCAAACATCTAGCAAAAAGTCGCCGACTGTCGACGATTGATGTTCCCATTAACTGTTATAATTGTTGTAGAAGTTGAGCCTGATTCAACTTCTACAACAGTCGCCGATTGGATTACAACAAGCGTTTAAATTAAGTTGTAAGACTTGATCGGCGACAGTCGCCGACTGAATTACAACAATTACAACTATATGGAAACCGGGATTTAGTGATAAGCCTCTTTTCCAGTCATCGCGGAAACTGGTTTGCAGGGAATACTTACAATCTAGTAGCGTACCGGTCCGTCGAGCTGCTATTTATAGCACAAAATGCGGATAAACAAACCAAAATTGACTTTCAAGTGATTGCAAATCAGCCCATTATCAATTGTTTGGACTGCAAGAATTGTGGGTAAAAACCAAGCATTGTATATGAGTGACTGGAAAAGAGGCTTTAGAACAAAGTGAAGAGGTGGCAAACTGCCAAGATTTTTAGCAACGAAATACCAACGTTGTGAGAGTAAAATGTGCTATTTTTGGGATTAAAGCACTCGCATGAGTGTTTTATCTGGATTTACATCCACCGTGCATCCACGCGTTCACTAACAATGAACGAGAAATGTCAAGTGCAGTATTTTATTTCCTTTGGAGTACACCGCGTTTCCTGATGATATACCTTAGGCCTGCGCTAAATGTCGCAGAATAGACGGATTTAATTCACACGAATTTAATTCGAATTAACTTCGTCGGTATAATCGACGTAAATGCGACGTCGAGGTGTTTGTCCGACCTAAAACATAATTGACGAGGTTTGTTCAGAAGTCCAGAAGGATCGATGGGGTTGAACGAAGAAAATTTAACTTTCTTGCATATTGTATTTGAGAAAGAACTCGTGTGTGATACACTTCACTTTTCATCGTCTCCAACGAATTTGCCGGTATAGATTATAGGTAAGAAACTTTATTAGGTTACCATTGCACTAATAACAAGAAGGCAAGAAGCCACTAGCAAAAAGTTGTCTCGCGTAGGCGAGTTATCCCTACCAAATGCGTTTACAATGACAAACCATAACCTAGCTGCCATGTGTAACCATATCACCCCACCAGGGTTACCCCAGCGTCCTTGTAAACACGACAAACAAACAAACAAAACAAACAAACAAACAAACAAACAAACAAACAAACAAACAAACAAACAAACAAACAAACAAACAAACAAACAAACAAACAAACAAACAAACAAACAAACAAACAAAATAAAACAAAACAAAACATGTACGAGAGCTAGGGTAACCCGGGTCACCCTAGTAGCCGTTTCTGTTCCGTTCTTGTAAACGCGTTTGGTATGTACACTAATCTCATTCTCGCGTCATCAGGGCTAAATCCGCTTATGACGATTGCGGTTTTACTCATAGCCAATAAAAACGCGCGAAATTTAAACCAATAGGAAAGCAGAAGTCTTTAGTGGTTACCTGGCCCATATTCTTTGGTTGGGCCAGGGTACCACCTAAAGAACCGTTTATTACTCGGGCGACCTATGGTCGGCCGAGTCTAGGTTTAGTTGATAGATTCTTCGTCGTTCTTCGTCGCTTGCTCGTTTTTGACTCTTCGCTTGGAAAATCGCTTTCAATACTGGCTGACTGCATGGAAATTGAAAGTGGGTCGTTCGAGTTGAAGAGGAAAATGCTTGTAATAAGCCATTTGTTACTTTTTGAAAAGACATGACACGATGAGGTTGGCATGTGGAAAATATTTGACTATAAAAGAGTAAAGAATTGTAGCGGTTTTGTTGAGTATAGTTGGACAACAGAAGAATGACAGTATAGTAATAGTATCAAAAGGTTTCAGCTTTTCTGTCTTCTGATCTCGTGGTATGTTTTTTGAAATATATATATACTTCTATATAGTTTCATTTATTGCTTCAAAATACTGTGTTCACATATGTTTTGCCTACTGTTTTATTAACTCTTTCTTGTCCGAATGGGTCTTTGAGTTAAAACTGTTTTCATACCTCCTTGAGCAATAATACTTTAAAAATGTATAAATGAAAATCGCTGAAATTTTGCTTTTTCACAGTTTTCTCGCGTTCTTTTAAAATTCGCTGTTTTCACACGAAGTTGTCAAAGCCATTGGACAAAAACTCATTTGCATCCCCGTAGCTCTCTGTTGAATATATTTTTTCTGTGGCAAGCGAAATAGTTATGAAAATCGATCAATTTTAAATGACAGAATGTAAAAGAATAAACTTTTTCTTGTTTTTGTTTTGAAATCCGCAAAAAAATAAAGACAAATTGTGACCTATTACAGAACAAAGGGTCAAATAGATGTCAGTTTCCTGTGGCTGTTTAAAGCAGGTGTAACAGGACCAGATGCCCCCCGCCCCCCTTCAGAATGCCCCCCAAGGTATCTGGTACTAGGACAAGATGCCTCCCCAGGCATCTGCATGGTGCGCCCCTTGTGAAATCCTTTAAAATACCTCTTAGACCAAGTTCGAAATGCACTTATTTTGCAAGCGCTTGATAGACGTTGCAATGTCTCCCAAAGCGCTATTGAAATGTTAATCGCAGTCGGCAATGATTAATGGTTGTTTTTCTATTTTTGAAACAGTGCTTCGGAGAAAAACCCGTCCCGAAATAGTGCCTTTTTTCAGAGTTTGCCAAACCCGAAAACTGAACGCTTTGAAACATCAGCTCAACGACGCAATCAATAAAAAACGAAACTTGAACATCTATTTAATAAATTGGAAATTCGGCATGACCATTACACTGACAAAATTGTAATGCACTTCCCGTCCACGTGCTGGCTTTCTGACTTTCTCTTTCATTATTTTGACACCATAACTATCGAATAACGACGTTATTCGATAGTTATGGAGTCAAAATAATGAAAGAGAAAGTCCGAAAGCCAGCACGCGGATGGGAAGTGCATTAGAATTTCAATTTTGTCAGTGGTCATTGTAATGGTCATTGTAATGGTCATGCCGAATTTCCAATTTATTAAATAGATGTTCAAGTTTCGTTTTTTATTGATTGCATCGTTGAGCTGATGTTTCAAAGCGTTCAGTTTTCGGGTCATTGGTCATGCCGAATTTCCAATTTATTAAACAGATGTTCCAGTTTTGTTTTTTATTGATTGTAAGTTGTAACATCGTTGAGCTGATGTTCGGAAGCGTTGAAATATAGACCTCGGTTTTCGGGTCTGGCATACTCTGAAAAAGGCACTATTTCGGAACAGATTTTTCTCATTCGGAAGCTGTTTCAAAACTAGAATGAAAAACAACCATTAATCATTGCCGACCACGATTAACATTTCCTGATGGCTCTTTGGAAGACATTTCAACGTCTATCGAACGCTTGCGAACTCATTTAACCATCTAAGAGTTTTATTGAAATATAGTAAGGTTAGATATACTGCCAAAACAGAGAACGTAGGAGTCTAATGTTTCGAGCGAAAGCCCTTCGTTCGAAACGTTAGACTCCCACGTTCTCTGTTTCGGCAGTATATCTAACCTTACTATATTTCGATTGTTGTTTCTACACTGCCTACGCAGCACGCTACTTTTATTACACTAAGAGTTTTATTGTTAGTTTCTAAACAAGTTTCAGTACATTTCGAAGTTGGTTTAAGAAGTATTTTAAAGGATTTCACAAGGGGGCATCTGGTCCTGAAGGGGGGCAACTGATACTAGCACCAGATGCCCCGGGGGCATTCTGAAGGAGGGGGGGGGGGGGGGCATCTGGTCCTGTTACACCGGCAAAGACTTGTGCATGGTATATATTTAAAGAAAATTGAAGAGAAAATCAAAGCAAACAGCTTTTCATCTCAAACAGAACTGATTGCTATTTGTCAACACCAACGAAGAAACCGAAGGTAAAAAGACAACGTTAACATGCAGTCGTAACTGAATTGGCAATGTTTGTGGTGACAAAAAGCATTTGAGTATAGTGAGCGGAGGAAAATTTAACGGTAAGAGATGCGTATTTACCAGTTTAGCTAACTGAGTCAGTATAAGCTTATATATCCAAAACACATTCAGTCACTCAAGTAAACGACAAGAATTATCTTGTCAACTGATTAACAATTAGACAACGAATCCGAGTTGTCTATGATCGAATAGTCAACGAAGGCGAAGCCTGAGTTGACTATTCGCGCATAGACAACGAGGACGAGTTGTCTAATTGTTTTAGTATACACCCTGTACCTACTCTAAAAAACACAGTTTTTCTAGTGCGAACTGACGAAAATGTTGTGTTATTTAACCACTCGTGAGCGGCAAGTAAAAGCAGATTTTATTAATAAAATACGGTTTAATTGTATTTCGTTCCTTACCATTAAAATCTTCATGCCATATTTTGTGGCGTTTTTAGTTTTCTCAGGGATAGAATTTTCTAACAAACTCTCAAAAAATTCCTCCAAAACGTCTGCAAAACGAGAGTTAACTGCCATATTTTTTCAGGTTTGTTTTCATGTTTCTCAGACGTTGTCCATCACGAATAGACAACGGTTGAGTAGCCAATCAGAATGCAGGATTTGTAATAGACGATGGTTGGGTGTATACTAAATATATATGTGGCATAAATGTTTTTAAGCTTATATTTCCTTTACCACAGTTATCTATTTTGTTATATATATTTGTCGTTTGTTTCATTTCGGTGGTTTTTATTGACTTGCCTGCATGGTCTTTTAGTATGTAAGTACATGAATACATGTAAACTTTGCTAATCTTTTCTGGTGTTTTCTTTTTTCAAATTTTTCGCTGAAACTTTACTTGTTAGTTTTTCCCGCGAACATGATCGCTAGTACTGGTTTGTCTTTTCCTTTCGTGTTTATAGTTTTCAGGCTGTTAATCGTATTACTGTTCTTGTATAAACATTTACGGAAATGCTGGAAGCCATTTAAACACTTAGACCCCGTTTACACGATGCCGGTACAATTTGAAAACGGAACATGCAAAATCAGGCCGTTTAGGCCACAGAATAGTAACACAAAATAGTAATACAACCACGGAACCTTTGAAGTTTATATCCACTCGCGCATGTCGCCTCGCGCATCTTGATTCCTCGCCATCCTACGCCATCCTATGCCATCCTGGCAAGTTCCCCCGGCAGTTTGGACCTTCAAAAGGTTAAAACGCCGGGGGAACTTGCCAGGATGGCGTAGGATGGCGTAAAATATCGCGCCTGCGCATTGAAGAAATGCAGACAAGTTTTCACTCGAGTTGGACTTCTGGTTGTATTACTATTCTGTAGGTTTAGTCCTTGCGTTTACACGATACCGGCAGAAAAATAACATGAAATGTTATATGCTGTATTTGCATACCGGCATGATTTTGTTCCGTTTTCAAATTGTACCGGCATCGTGTAAACGGGGTCTGATATGTACGTTTTCCTTTGAGGTTCAGTAATATACATTTAATGTCTGTCCCCGAGGGAAACAGTTAGTTTTGTTTTCCCGAGAATCTTGATATTTCCCGAGACGAATTCGAGGGAAAAATCGAGAGTCGAGGGAAAACAAATCTAACTGTTTCCCGAGGGAGCAGACATTAAGTGTTTTGTTATATAGATCGTTTTCACTCACGTGATCGGTGGCCCCATTGGGGTGGTGAAAAAATACGAAATATTTGAATAAGAGCGAGCTAATTACCATACCGTACACCAATATGGCCGCCATTTCATTTTTGGTACACAAACATGGCCGCCGTGACGTCAGATGAAAACGATCTATAGATTGAGTTTCGCTGAATAATTTCGACGTTTATCAAGTGTAACGAGCCGAGAAACACGCAGCACAACTCGAGGTTAGAACTCCTTTATTTTCCCAACAAGGTCGTATTTATATCATCTATCAAGAGCTCATCCGGATGTCGGCTATTTACAGTTTGTCATTATATCGGATGCACCTGGAAAAGGGTGCGTCCCTCATGTTTCTAATTAACGCTAAATAAACTATATACAATGTTTCATACCCGTTACATCATTCTCCTCCTTTATGTTCTCGTCCCGAGGACATGAAGATCAACTAACTATTGACTATCCATAACCATATCGATTAGGTGGCCGTATATTTTGTCTTAGTCTGGCAGGCCGAGCACGGGGGTTTTCCGCTTGTCGAGGTGCAACGTCAACCACCTGAAACTCTCCTACTTCCCTAGCTGGGCAAACCGGTTCGCCCTGTTGAAATGGGACGTAACTTAACTTCAGTTGATCATGGTGAACAACCTTTCCCTCACCCCCCTTGGATATAATCCTATAGTTCACCCCAAATCGTTTTAGTATTTTATAAGGGCCAATCCACTTGTTACCGAGTTTCCAGCCTTTAGGTCTTTTCAACATGACCGTTTGCCCTGTTTCGAACGGCCGCCAAGCGTTTGTCGGTTCATTGAGCCTTGCCTGTTTTTCGGATGCCTTTGACAGATGTTGTTGTGCTATATTGCGAATGTCACGAAACACTGACCTTATCGAAACTAAGTGCTCGCTGTGTGTAGATGGGTTGGTTAAAGGCATGCCTAATTCTAGTTCAATGGGCAACCGTGGAGCCTGACCAAAAACTACTTCATATGGGGATATCCCCAGCGCATCATGTCTGCTCGTGTTATACGCAAATGTGACAGAATCTAGCCATAAATCCCAATCATCTCTCCTGCTAGAGGCAAAGGCAGTAAGCATAGCTTGCAAGGTCCTGTTCTGTCGCTCAGTCTGACCATCGCATTGAGGGCGGTAGCTGGTTGTGCGTGTCTTGGTTATTCCCATAACGTTGCAGATTTCATGTAACAACGTGCTTTCAAAGTTGCGACCTTGATCTGAATGTAATACGCGCGGTGGGCCAAAACGAGAGAAAATGCGACTAATAAGAAGTGGGGCTACAGTGCTTGCTTTTTGATCCGAGGTGGCGAATGCCTCGCACCACTTGGTAGAATGGTCAACAACAACGAGAATGTGTTTGTTACCGCGACTAGTTTCGGGAAGGGGTCCCATATAGTCCATTGCCCAAAACGTGAATGGTTGACTAACTGCAATATGGCCTAGCGGCGCCTTATTTCTGTTAACGGGAGAGTTCTTACGATTGCAAGCTTCACAAAGCTTAATGTGGTGGCAAACTGTTGTGCGAATACCCGGCCAATAAAATCGCTGTCGTACTCTATCCTCCGTGCGAGTTATACCTAAGTGGCCACTGAATGGCCCATCGTGGCTTGTAATATGGTGTCTTGAAGTGCAGATGGCACTAAAAGAACATGGCGCGGAAATGAGTCTGAATTATTGCCTAGCGCTCTATATAATAGACTATTGCGCAAAAAATATTGGTCATAGTGTTTCAACCACTTTTTAAATACAGGGTCGTTAATGGTTATCGGTTTAGGCTTTGGTAAGCCTCGCGTTTTCATGTCGATTATGCGCGAAAGGTGTGAATCATTACGTTGAATATCACCGAGATTGATAGTTGGATCGAGAGTGATGGCATTTACATTTGTTGGCGGACATGGCAGTTCGAAACTAGAATCAATAGAACATGAATCATGAATATTAACTAAGCTGCCATTCGGATTAACGAGAAGAGGCTTGCTGCTTTCCAACTTAACTATTGCTGTGCGGCCACCCGAGAGTTTGACACGTATAGTTGAGACAAACTTTTTGCATTGTACGGCATTCGCGCAGGAAACGTTGTCACCGTGTGGGTGGACTAAGCGAGATAAAGCGTCTGCATTAGTATGAATATGACCAGCGCGGTGTTTTATTGAAAAATTAAACTCTTGCAAATCCATGATCCAACGCGCTAGACGGCCCTTAGGCTCCATGCTATGCAGCCAGCGCAAAGCATTATGATCAGTAATTACTTCAAAGTGGCGACCCAATAAATAAACGCGGAAGTGTTCGGTACCATAAACTACGGCATACGCTTCTTTTTCGGTGGTGGAATATTGCTGTTCGCGCGTCGAGAGAGATTTAGAAGCATATGCGACAACTTTTTCATTGCCTTGATCATCAAGTTGCGATAATACCGCGCCAACGCCATAGTCTGACGCGTCAGTTTGCAAGACAAAATTTCGGTCAAACTTAGGATATGCCAAAATGGGGGCAGAGCAGAGAAGTTGTTTTAATGTTTGAAAAGAAATTTCGCATTCGCTTGTCCACAAGAACTGAGCCGCCTTTTGAGTCAATTTTAAAAGTGGCGCTGCGACGGTGGAAAAACCGGGAATAAATTTTCGGTAATAACCGGCCAGGCCTACAAAACTGCGGATATCTTTAACCGTGCTAGGACGAACAATGTTACTGACAGCTTCAATTTTCGCTGGATCTGGTTTAATGCCAGATTGAGAAACAACATGCCCTAAGAAAGCAACTTGACGCGCTGCAATCGTGCACTTCTCAAGTTTAACGCGGAGATTGTGTGAGCGCAATCTTAGCAAAACTGTCTTAAGTCTATCATAGTGCTCCGAAAAATTGCGACCAAAAACAATCACGTCGTCGAGGTAACATAAACAAATTATATATGAAAGGCCACTTAATACAAGATCCATGGCCCGTTGGAATGTGGTTGGCGCAGTAGAAAGGCCGAAGGGCATGCGGTTAAATTCAAACAGGCCGCTCTGCGTAACAAATGCTGTTTTATGACGGTCTTTTTCATCAACAGGAATTTGCCAATATGCGCTTTTTAAATCCAAAGTTGAAAAATATTGGGAGTCACCTAACGAGTCTAAAATATCGTCTATACGAGGCAAAGGGTGCGCATGACCGACGGTTACTGCATTAAGTTTCCTATAGTCTACGCAAAATCGCAACTCGCCGTTCTTTTTCTTGACTAAGATTATTGGACTCGACCAAGCACTAGTAGATTCGCGAATAATGCCATTTTCCAACATTTCGTCTATCTGTCGCGCAGATTCATCACGATGAGCATATGGTATGCGGCGTGCATGTTGTTTAATTGGTGTGCTATTTTCTGTGTTAATCTGGTGTGATAATATGTTTGTATGCCCTAAACTTCCGTCAAAAACATCCGAAAACTCATGAAGTAAATTTTTTAGCTTGGCCCTGTCGTCACCAGTCAACGAAGGATCAATGATAGATTCTATTCTATCACTATCAATGTTAGGAAATTGATTCCCAACTGCACCGCAAACAGTCGGTTGAGGCAGGCACGACTCAATCAAAGGACAAAATTCGGCTAAATTTTCGCCGGCTGCCAATTCGATTGGGGTATTAGACATGTTAAGAACACGCAAAGGCACGACTCGATTGTTGTCTTGTTTGACGACAACACGCGCTACACTAAATCCCTGTCTAGCAGCGTTACTGCTGCTAGAACGTGGCTCTAACAAACCTATTTTACTATTGGCACGTCTGGCCAACTTTCCCTCTAGAATAATTTCGGTTCTAGGTGGTATCATTACGCTGTCGACCAAAGCAACAACCGTGTTGCTTTGAAAGCGGGACTGACACAACAAACGACCGGCACGAGAGTCCACCGAGGCATTCGGAGGACTCGTCCTAACCACCCCTGCTCGATCGGCCGTCGTAGACAAATTATCGTGATTCCTAAGAGGGGTGCTTCCATGTTTACCTACTAACATATAACTACCAAGTTTTACGTCTCTACATAACGATAAACTATGTTTACTTAGGAAATCCCAACCTAGTACACAATCATAAGGGATATTATCGCTAACTAAAAATTCTCCCGTATAACGTAAGCGAGAACTTAAAAATTTGACAGGACTAGACATACTGCCTTGGATATGTACACTGTGTCCTGTAATGGACACACAATTCGCTTTCTTGAAAGTTTTTATATAACGATCATCAAAATCGATTGTTCGTTGTATTGACTTACTTAAAAAGGACTTCATTGAGCCTGTGTCTACAAGCGCTCTAACACGGACTTTGTCCACAAAACAATCAACAAATGGGTGGATAACAGTACTACATACATCTACATTGTCATTGCTACTTACTACAGAATGGGCGCGATTTCCAGTAGCGTTCCGTCCATTCTTTAGTAGTTTAAAAGAGCGTCTTGCGAAGCAATCTCGAGCAATGTGTCCAAATTTACCACAGTTGTAGCAAGTCTTATCTTGACGTCGAGGGGCAGAGTTTTGTTGTCGCGGACGATTGCAATCCCTAGCAAAATGACCGGGCAAACCACAAGTATAACAACGGCCAGGTGTCGATTCACGCGTAGAGCTTTCGGTCTTGGTGAGACGATCCTCGAGGGATTTTTGCTTTTCCGCAATTCCGGCGACCATGGAAAGTAGTTGCGTCAGTTGTCAGTTGAGGATCAGGTTGTGGAGGTTGGTTTGTAGTAGCGTTTACTGGATAGGTGGAGAGTTTGCGACATGGTTACCGACCGCACGAAACCTTTGGGTAAACTTCATCATTTTCATCTAGCGTCGGCGTAGGATTGTGCTCTAACAACTTAAACTTGATGGCGTCAGGGAGACCTTTCATAAACTGGCGAGACAGCAATGCCGTTTTCGCATCTGGAGGTAAACTGGGATCAGCCTTGGACAGTATATTCTCAAGTTCCCATTTATATACGGAGGGGTCTTCCTCGGAACGCAACCGGCGTTGTTCGAATTCGGCAAAGTAGTTTTCGCGCTTCGCCAGAGGACATAAAGCCTGTCGTAAAGCTGCGACAGCGTCTTTGTAAGACTCGCGAGCAGTCTCAGGTAGAGAATAAAAGTTGCTAGCAGCCCGACCACGAAGAAACGCTGGCAGTTTGAGGAGTTTGTCGTCCGTGGTTTCGGTGACTTTCCAGCCGTTCGCGGCGCTACAAGCGTCGAATTCGCGCAACCACGCGTCGAAATCGCCATCATCAAACTTTCCCGGTAAGATAGCGGTCATAGCTCTTCTCTAAAAAAATCTTTTACCGCTGCCATCAGATTTGTAACGAGCCGAGAAACACGCAGCACAACTCGAGGTTAGAACTCCTTTATTTTCCCAACAAGGTCGTATTTATATCATCTATCAAAAGCTCATCCGGATGTCGGCTATTTACAGTTTGTCATTATATCGGATGCACCTGGAAAAGGGTGCGTCCCTCATGTTTCTAATTAACGCTAAATAAACTATATACAATGTTTCATACCCGTTACACAAGGAAAGTACACAAAAGACAAACGCTATTAAGACTTACCAAAACATTTCGCCTGGCTCCGTGATTTCACTTCAACCAAACAAATCGTAAGTCTCATAACAAAAGAACTGCAATACATTTCTCCAGTTAATCTTCACACATACTTTAAAGACTTATAAATATTCTTTTTTTCGTACCAAACAAGCTTTTGTTTATAGGATGCCGTGAAGAGTTCTAGCGGGCAACAATTGAAAACTTGACCGAGCAGGTAATAAGTTCTCAATTATTGCCCGCTCGGTAGACATTGAAATTTAGCTCAGGTCATGTGACCACAAACTAACCAATGACAGTCATCGTTGTATCCAGTGAAACCTGTTTTCTGTGTTTTCTGCTGTATATTTTCTAATAAAAAATAGCTTTCGAGATTTTCGCAGGGGTTGGGTGAGTTATATACAAAAACGAATCAGACGTGCTTTTATGTGATTATTTTAATCAAGGGTAGGTGGGTGGGGGGGGGGGGGGATGTAATTTATGAAGGGGGAAAACATGCAAAACGGGCGAGGGGTTGTTGCGTGCATGCATTCCTATAGTTAAAATATTTTATTAAATACTAAGCTATTTTAGTTTGAAGATTGCTTGCCTTGCAATTGCAAGAGTTTTCCACTCCACTCGCCTCTATTCTTGTATGTTTTCTGCAGAGTTTAAGCCTAAAATTTAACTAAACGGATGAAACATGGAAACGTGTCTGAAACTTGAGCCCAGTGAGCTTGAGACTTGAAACTTGAGTTTAAATTTGTGTACTAATTTATGTCCGGTGGTCACGAAAAATGTGTTTAATACCACGATAAATCTAACAAACAATGTTGAGACTGCCCATGAAAATTTAGTACCTTGACAGTGTCATATTTCTACCTTTGAAAGAGATATAGATAAAGATTTAATAACTTGACAGAAAACTTTTTGACTGACATACATGTTATTTACTATTCCCTAGAAAAAAGTTTCTTTGAATGACGAAGGATTATTTTTATGTAGATTAAAGGGTAAAAAATGAGCTTTAGTCCAAATGTTGAATTGATGCCGTTTTGAGATAAAAACTAATAAAATAAATGTCTTTAAGTTTAGTGCTTGCCTTAGCTTTTACAGTTATTTTTTTCGAGTTTAATGAAGTGCAACGCGCTCCAATCAGACAGCCTTGAACATTGGCAGAAAATAGCAAAAATACTTGAGACAAATTAAATTAAGTCTCTTTCAATTTTTTTTTTTTTATGTTTTGTATCATTTATTCAAATTCACATATACTTTCATACTAATGATTTGATACAAGGAGGACCAGATAAACCCAAGTGGGCTTTTACAAGTCAGTCCTCCGTAAGTTAACAATAACATATATGTTTATAATTGTTCATAAAAGTAATAATACACATTACTAGTATACATCATTAATTCAATAAAAAAGGAAGATAATACATATATACATACATATACATATATACGCATAATTACACACACACACACACACACACACACACACACACACACACACACACATATATATATATATATATATATATATATATATATATATATATATATATATATATATATGCATACATAGATGTCTATGATAATAGATAAGCTTTTATTTCTTTTTTAAACTTGATTTTTGTTTTAGCTTTCTTTATATTTATATTTATAGGTATTTTGTTCCATAAATCATATTCTTTACATTTAACTGAGAATTTTCCATAATTTGTTCTATATCCTTCCTTATGAATATGAATAGAGTTTATTGTATTGTAATTATGTACATTTTTGTTTAAAGTAAAAAACACATTAAAATATTCAGGTAAACATTTATTATGAAAATCATACATAAATTTTGACTGGTGTATAAATAATTGATTTGATATAGATTTAACAATTTTAATTCTTGAAAAAGAGGGGCAATTTTGAATGACATGGAGAATGTGTAATAACTACTTATTGACCGAGCGTGAGGTCAGTACTAGTGAAATATCGGACCGATGTTTTTTTAGTACGGACCGAGACGAGCGCAGCGAGTTGAGGTCTGTGCAAAAAACAGAGGTCCGATATTTCACTAGTACAGACCGAACAAGCGAGGTCAATAAGTAGTTTATTATATGGTCATAAATGTTGTGAAGATTCTGTGAAAATTCGAGCTATCGTTCTTGCGAACTAAATTGCAAAAATGGCAGACATTTTCCCATTTTTAAAGTACTTTACGTTGCGCTAGAATCCTGAACTTTCTACCCCAAGTAATATTTTTCAATTGCTTTTGTTTGACATATTGCTCAAGATCATACATTAAGTAGTTGAATAAAAATCATCTGAAATTCTAATACTTGTGAGAAGCAAAATGTTGTATTATTACGAACAATGTTACGAACGTTTTGGACATTTTAAAAACTTTCACAAAACGTGGAAACTCGAACTATACATCAAATGAAAGCTTATAAAATTTCTAACAACATACCTGCACGATATATTTCGACAATGAGTAGTTTTAAAATTATAATCCATCTTGTTGCCGACATACTGACATGACTGCCATTTTGTTTATAAAATTAACTTACGGTCCCGAACGGCAGCTTCCGCTCAGAGCGGGCGGATACGGGAAATATCCGACCGCTTATGAACCAATCAAATTACAGGATTTCCGTATTCGGACCTCTCAGCGCTGTTGCCATATAATAATAATTCTTATTGCTTTTTTTTTGTATTTTGTAGACTTTCCTTAATCTTGTTGGGTAATTATTTGCCCATACAATGTTACTACAATATAGATATGGGTAAATTAAAGTGTTATATAGTATCTTGAGTGTATCACGATTTAGGTAGTAACGTGCTTTACACATAATCCCAATAGATTTAGATATTTTATTTGTAATGTAATTTATATGTTGATTCCAGCTTAAATGCTCATCTATAATTACTCCGAAAAATTTGGTTTCTTTAACTTGCATTAATTGATTATCATTTAATGTTATCTTTATCGAGTTTGTCATTTTCTTCTTTTTTGGACTTGAAAACTATATAATTTTTCTTTTTGAAATTAAGTGTTTAAGTTGATTGTCTTGGAACCATTGGCTTACTTTTTTTATTTCTTCGTTAATGGTTTGGTTTAGCTTATCAATATTATCACCTGAATAAAACAAATTTGTATCATCTGCAAATTTTATAAATGATGTAAGTTTGCTGCTCATATTTATATCATTTATATATATATATATTAAGAAAAGCAATGGACCCAAAACTGATCCTTGAGGAACCCCACAAGGCATCAGTTTTGGTTCAGATATTGTATCATTATATTTAACGTGCTGTTTGATAAGTAGCTTTCAAACCATTTATTCGATATTCCCCTAATCCCATAATATTCTAACTTTTTAAATAAAATTTGGTGGTTAACTGTATCAAATGCTTTTGACAGGTCAAGAAATATTCCAATTGTTGTATTATTTTTTATCAATTTCTTCTTTTATTTTTTCTGTCAATTCAAGAATTGTTTTTTTCTGAATCCATATTGCTTTTCGTGAAATATGTGATTTTTTCCCTATATATTTTATTACTCGTTTATACATTAATTTTTCTAATATTTTTGAGAAGCAAGTAAGAACTGAAATTGGTCTATAATTGTTAAAATTTTCTTTGTTTTCGGCTTTAAAGATTGGTGTTATAAGTGATACCTTTAATCCGACTGGAATTATTCCTGTTTCAAATGTCAAATTAAATATATAACTTAATTCATTGCTTATATGCGTTGCCACCTCCTTTATCACTTTAGGATGAATGTCATCATAACCACTGCTTTTTTGAGGGTTGCAAATACATCGAATACTGAGCCAACTGAGGACGTTCGTTGTACACTTGTAGCATTTATCGCATCTTAGCCGACTGAGCCAAACCCAATACCTATAATCAGTCCTAAAACTAAATAAAATATATTACTGTTTCCGTCAAAGATCATGCATAAATTAATGCTTGCGGCTAAATTCAATCTCGGTCAAGTGTCCAGTGTCCACTGACAACTGACACCATCTTGGCGCCTGCATTTGAATAAAGCGCGTATATTAAATTGCGCGTTGCTTCTTCTGATTCAATTGAACCTGTTAGGCGAATGTCTTAAACTAAAGAAAGATGGGAATTTGCGCTGGTACTTGCATTTAAAGCTATAGTTTCAGTCTGCCAACACGCATTCTCTTAAACGTTTACAAAGAAGCACAATAAATAATCTGACAATCGTGAATTGGTGCCACTCAGAGGTAAGTCTATTTCAAATTGTAGTCGCGTCGCAATTTTTCTTGACTATACATTACTCCGTTTTTTTGTAGTCATATTAACATTCTGTGTGAATTTTAATAATTTGGCATCGTTAAACGTTTAATTAATAGAGTTTCTTCAGATGCTTTGTCTGATTGTCATATTATAAATTGTGAACATGTATACATAAGGTTCCGATGGTCGTGTGACCTGGTTTAGCTTAGTTTTGCGAAACGCGTGGCTTAATATTTGCTGTAACACAAAACTGGTTTGAAATGGACTCAAGACATATTATAAACGCAACAGTACAAAGCAACTTGCCAGCCAGAATATTTGCCATAGCTGCTATATTCAGATCAGTTGACAAACGGAAACCATACATTTATTCCATAAACGACGTCAAATAATTTACGGTACGATTTTATTCGATTGTACTTCAAAATTTCAAGACAGTCGTCATGGCCAGTCATGCATTTGATTTTCAGAACTTCTTGTTTGACGAGCAGGAAACGTAGCAGTCTAGCAAAATAGCAAGTTAAGGGCAACAGAAATTTATAGGTGTTTCGGTTTGGGCCGTGTGTACGTACGACGCAATTCAGGCAGTCAGTACAATATACTTAATTGCCCGCTTGCTCGATTGCCCCACTAGAACCCGCAACCGTGTTATCTTCGATTTAGTGAACGCAACGCTTAAACCGAACGAGGAGTCGAACGGTTACTTAGGGTCTGTTTATATGATCCCGGTGTACCGGTGCCCCAGTAAATGTGTCCCCCCCAAAATGTGTCCCCCCAGGGACACATTTCCTAGGAAATATGTCCCCCTCTTCGGAAATTTGTCCCTCCCCCCCCCCCCCCCCCCCCCTCTCAGAATGATTCCTTACAGGATAATTATATACGTGTAATGTCGACAAAACTTTTTAAAAGTAAAAAAATATATATTTCTGAAGGGTCCTACTAATTACTGCCCAAGACGGTATACATCTATATTAGAGGCCTTAAATAATAAAGAATAGATCGCACATTTACGGCACACCGCAAACTGCAGTTCGAAATCAGCAGTTAGCCGTTACAAGTTAGGACAAGTTGTATGTTCAGACTGAAAGCTTCCGTTTGTGATTTGACGTATGTAAGTATATTCGATTTATACTGAAAGGTCTCCCACGGCGCCATTGAAATGTTAATCGCAGTCGGCAATGATTAATGTATTTGTTTTTCTATTTTTGAAACCGAGTGCTTCGGAGAAAAACCCGTGCTGAAATAGTGCCTTTTTCAGAGTATGCCAGACCCGAAAACCGAGGTTTGTTTCAACGCTTTGAAACATCAGCTCAACGATGTTACAATCAATAAAAAAACGAAACTTGAACATCTATTTAACTAATAAATTGGAAATTCAGCATGACCATGACCATGACCATGACCATGACCACTGACGAAATTGAAATTCTAATGCAGTTCCGCGAGCTGGCTTTCGGACGTTCTCTTTCATTATTTTGACACCAAAACTATCGAATAACGTGGAACAGTCTGATAGCCATATCATCAGCAAGAGAAAATATCAGACGTCTACGAAATTGGACTTCGCAAAAAATGGAGGCGTATGAAAAGGAAGAGGCACACTATATATATGGACGGCACACTATATCATATATATATATATATATATATATATATATATATATATGTGTGTGCCGAGAAAGAAAATTTCGAGTTTAAGAATATATGCAGCCCAGCAAACACACACACACACACACACACACACACACACACACACACACACACACACACACACACACACACAATATATATGTGTGCATGTGTGTTTGCTGGCCTGCATATATTCTTAAACTCGAAATTTTCCTTCATGTCTGCTTTACGCCAAGAGCGTGTTGGCTCGAGGTTAAATGAAGGGTTCCGCGTGAAGCGTTAGTATTTCGTTGTCGAAATTCTCGGCAGCTCACCATTTTCTTGCTTATTATTATAATAGTGTAGTTTGCCGTTTTTCAAAAAACGGTATATACGGAAGTATTTATTATGCATTCAGAAACGCAGTAGACGCCTTTTTTCAATGAGCGATGACTCTCAAAAGCGACCCGTATTGGTCATGCATACTGGTGTACGCAGTAGCTGGGAGATAGGTGGTGCTGGCTTTGCCATGCATGTGCCATTCTTTGCCATTCTGGGGGTAGGTGATCAGGAATGGCTTTGCCATTCATGTGTAGGAATGGCTTTGCCATTCATGTGTTCCACCATCAAAACTTAGTGACAGTCCAATTAAGCCAAAGTTTTTATTAAATAAATAAGTTTATATATTGCAGTTTTTGTAAATATATATTTAGCTGTTATAATTTATCATTCAGATATATATATTTTTTACTTTTAAAAAGTTTTGTCCACATTACACGTATATCAATTATCCTGTAAGGAATCATTCTGAGGGGGGGGGGGGGACAAATTTCTGAAGAGGGGGACATATTTCCTAGGAAATCTGTCCCGGGGGGACACATTTTTGGGGGGGACAGATTTCCTGTGACACCGGGACGGGATGGCAGCCGAGATGATTTTGATGTATTGAAATAAGTCAACACGTAAAACAGAAAAACCACTCGATGCCTGAAGAAACTCAGATTTTGTTGATCTGATCCTAAAGTTAAAAGTGAATGATTGTGGCAATTGAAAATGGCTTTTGTTGAAGTTATTTAGTAATCTAGGCCTTGAAAAATGTAGGCGAAAGCTTTCCGATGCACATAATCAAAGACCGTGACTTATTTCAATACATGAAAATCATCCCAGCTGCCATCCCGTCCCGGTACATCGGGATCATATAAATCATCAAAGAAATCCAGAATGAAGATATTAATAACACCAGAATATCCAATTCAAAAGACAGTTCCGACAAATCTGCCATCAATGACGAATTTGACTTTGTTATGTTGTGTGATTCAAATAGAAAATTTATAGACATTAAAAAACTATGTTCAAATAAACATAGCAAAATGATTGCGTGTAACACAACGAGCAAAGCAATAGATATTATAAACTCTCCGAGATTTACGGTAAATAAAGGAATTATTATACATACCGGAGTCAACGATACGGAACATTTACCAGCGGAAGAGATTATAAACTCTCAAGCTGAAATGATTAATATGGCAACTAGAAAATTTCCAGGCAAAGAAATTATTCTATCAAGTATTACTCCAAGACGAGATGAGTTTGACAGAGAAATCCCAAAGATCAACAAAGCAATCAACGAAAGAATTAAAGATATCCCAAATGTTAGTCACGTATACAACGGCAATTTAAATGACAATCGCCTATATTTTGATGACAAACACCTGAACAGGAAATTTGGTGTTCCTGCTTTGGCGAAAAATATTAAGAGAGAATTACGAGAGATTTTTGTATCTCGCCGAAGTCAAGATCGTGCAGTCCAGAATCGGAGAAATCAAGATCATACAGTCCAGGATCGGAGAAGTCAAGATCTTACAGCCCAGGATCGGAGAAGTCAAGATCTTACAGCCCAGGATCGGAGAAGTCAAGATCTTACAGTCCAGGATCGGAGAAGTACCCTCCACAATGACTCAGCAAGGAGCCATCAAGATGTACCAACTGATTTACAGTCAAGAGGCACCGTCGGTAACAATGTACCTCAACCTGTGATAATTGGGATGCAAGACCAGCTGAAGAATATATCAGACTTATTGAATCGACTGATTCAAAACAATATTAGCATTAATCAGCAGCAGCATTATCAAAGGGTAATGTATCCACCAATTCCTTCATTTCTTAATAATAGACTTGTTTAATTAGTTTACTCAAATAGTTCTTTAGTAGTTAAACTTCAATTAATGGCAAAAAATTTTCTCCGGTTTGCAAGTTGGAATATTGAAGGTCTGTCTAGTAAGCTTAATGATACAGACTTCATTTCAAAATTACAAAACTTTGATTTAATCTCACTAGTAGAGACCTGGCTTCCCTATGGTCACAATAATATTAATATTGATGGTTTCTTTTCGTTTTCAAAATGCCGAAAAGAAGTTTCTCAAAAATCACGTAGAAGTTCTGGTGGTATTACAATTCTTGTTAGATCATCTCTTAGAAAAGGGATTAAATTTTTAGATAAAGAGAGTAGTGAAGAGTTTGTATGGTGGAAACTGGATAAAACGTTTTTCAACCTTACACATGATATTTTCATTTGTACTGTTTACATACCACCTCAAAACTCCTCCCGCGAAACACGAATTAATATTGATCATTTTGAAAATCTTCAAGATAGTATCTATAAATTTTCAGTTTTGGGTAAGGTTATTTTATGTGGAGATTTCAATGCTAGAATAGGTATCCTAGATGATTTTATTGATGATCCATTTCTTGAGGATGAAAGTTATACCCCACTCACATTAGATAAGCGATCCTCAAGAGATTGTCATGTAAATTCTTATGGGCGATCTTTAATTGATTTATGTATTGGCAATAGTATGGTTGCACTAAATGGTAGAACCAACGGAGATCTCATTGGTCAGTTCACTTGTCAAACTTATAATGGAGCAAGTGTTGTTGATTACGTTATTGTTTCACAAGACCTGCTTTCATCTATTATTAGCCTTACAGTAGCCGATATCACTGAATTTTCTCATCATTCCTATTTATCTTTTGTGATGAGAATTAAAATCCCCAAAACTCCAGATGATGCATTAAAATTAATGCCTCATCCTGTGTCTTTTGTGTGGAATGAGAACCAGAAAGATTGTTTGAGAGAATTTATGGTCTCGAATGAAGTACAAAATAAATTAGATTCATTGTTTCTCCAGCCTACATATAGCGAAAAATCAATCGATGTTGATATGCTTGTAACTAATTTTTCCAAAATATTATGTGATACATCCCAAAAAGTATTATATACTAAGAAACAAAAGAAAACGAACAATAAAAACAAAACAAAGGTGAAACAAAAATGGTATGATACAAATTGCCATACTCTTAAAAAGAATTTGAGAAATTTAGGAAGTTTACTGACAAAATATCCTAATGATGTCTATTTACGTCATCTATTTTTTTCAAAAAGAAAGGAATATAAACGCATGGTTAAGAAACAAAAAAGACAATTTCATAATTCTATACTAAATCAAATTGAAATTTTATCCAATAACAATCCTAAAGGATTCTGGAAGCTAGTTAATTCTATAAAAACACGTAAATCATGTACGTCTAATGAAATACCATCATCGGAATGGTTTGATTATTTTAGAAATTTGAACAAGATAAATTTCAACACTGAAAAGATAAGCAACGAAGCTCAAATTGTGAAGGATTTCAATATTTGGGCAGCCTGCAAAAACGATACCCTTGACAAACCAATCTCACTTGAAGAATTGTGCAAACTGTCAAAGAGATTAAAGAACAAAAAAGCCAGTGCCGGTGATTCACTGTCCAATGAGATCATTAAGTTAGCAGTCGAAGTTTTACCATCCTATTTTGTAAAATTGTTTAATACTATTCTATCCTACGGTGTGTTTCCATCACATTGGTCAAAGGGTTTCATAGTCCCAATATATAAATCAGGTAGTACAATTGACCCGAGTAACTATAGAGGAATTTGTATAGGCAGCTGTCTAGGAAAATTTTTCACATTGATTATGAATACTCGTTTAACTAAATTTCTGGAAGAGTGCAAAATTATGAGTAAATGTCAAATCGGTTTTCGGAAAAATTGCAGAACAGCAGATCATTTACTAGTTCTTAAAACTTTAATAGATGTTTATAAGTCAAAACGAAAACCAATTTTTGCCTGTTTTATCGACTTTAAAAAAGCCTACGACAGCGTGTGGAGAGAAGGACTTTTCTTCAAACTTATTCAATATGGTTGTAGTAAGAATTTCATACGTCTAATGCTAAGTATGTATTCCTCAGTTGATTGCTCGGTAAAATTGGATAAGGGAAGTACTCCTTTCTTTAAGTCCCATATTGGGGTAAAACAAGGATGCAATCTAAGTCCCACCTTATTCAACATGTTTATCAATGATATACCTAATCTATTTAACAGCTCGTGTGCCCCAGTAAAACTTGATGAAACTGATTTAAATTGTTTACTTTACGCAGACGACTTAGTTTTACTATCCGAGTCCAAGTCTGGCTTACAAAACTGTCTCACAAAGCTTGAATTTTACACCAAGAAATGGAAGTTGAACATTAATTTAAAAAAATCAAAAGTTTTATTGTTTGGAACACCAACCCAAAGACGTGCACACTTCTCATCAATTTGGTCTTTTGGGAATATTGCTCTAGAGCAAGTTGATGAATATTGTTACCTTGGTATTACTTTTCACTTTTCCGGTAATTTTAAACGAACACCAAAAATACTTTATGGTAAAGCAATACGTGCCTATCATTGTTTATTCAAAAGTTTTTCAAACGTGGAGAATGTACCAATAAAATTACTTTTAAAACTTTTCTCTTCAACTGTAGTTCCCGTTTTACTGTATAGCTGCGAAATTTGGGGTCCATACTTACTGGGTAAAATAAACTCTTTTGCGATGTTTAAAACCAAAATTTTTAAATTAACAAATGATATAGAAAGACTACATCTAAAATTCTGCAAAAGAATCTTGGGTGTGCACTCAAAATCTACTAATTTAGCTGTCTATGGTGAACTAGGAAGGGCACCCCTAATTATACAAATAGCTACACTTATAACAAAATATTGGTTTCGCATCAAAAGCTCAACTTTTACAGATACCCTCGCTGGTGAAGCAGCGAGAGTCTGTATCGACTCTAATTTACAACCAATATTATTCACAAAATATTTACTACAACTATGTAATATAGAAGTTAATAATTTTAAAAATTTTGTAATACCACCCGAAGAACAAGGAAATTTTTGCCATTACTTGAGGAATAAATTACATGAGTTTTATACCGAATACTGGAAAGAGCAGATTCAACAAGGTGGAAATAATGGCAAATTAAGAGTCTTTAAAAAACTGAAAATAAATTTTGGCTTTGAAAAATATCTTTCTTCAATTCGCAACTTCAAACATCGTCAAGCGGTTACAAAATTAAGAATTTCAGCTCATAAATTACCTGTTGAAACTGGTCGATACGGAAATGTTTCATACAGTGAAAGATTATGCAAACATTGTGATCTAAATGAGATTGGGAACGAACAACACCTTTTAATGTCATGCAGAAACACAAAGTTCGCCGATCTTAGAGTTAATTTTATGGAAAGTCTCGGTAAAATAAATAACTCGTTTACTAAATTTAGCTACCAAGACCTTTTTATATATGTCATTGCTATGCAAGACAAAACAATTATGACTTTGGTAGCTAAATACTGTTTTAATGTTTTAACAAGTTTTGAAAGTCTATACAGTAGTTGAGCACGTAGTTCAGTTTATATGTTATATGTATGTATCTTATATACCAAATCTGGTATTTATGTTGTTGTTTGAATAAATTTATATAAACAGGCCCTTAGAGCATCGGATTAGTAAATGAAAGCCTTCTCTATTCTTGTCCAGTATATAAAATGAGCGGCCAGTTGTTTTGATTGGCTGGCACATGATTATCTTGAATAAGCTGTCCTGAACTTGAGAGATGAGTCTGTTGAGATTTATGATTTATCATATATGCTTAGCTATGCTTGAAAGTTGAAATAGCTTGAGTCAATACTGAGTTTTTTCTAAACATGGTTTCGATATAAATGGGATGAAACGTGTCGATACAATGCGCTCGAGACATCAACGTCCAAGAAATTAATTACGATGAGAAAATTAGACAAATCAAAGACGATGTATCGGTGGAAATGGGATCGTGTTTTTTTGATCGAAACTCGAAAGCTTCTTGTACATTGACCGAGCATGGAATTTCCGTGCGAAGGCATTAAATATGTCTAGAACCCTACATGCTCTGCGGTACAGTAAAAACCCGCTAAGAAGAACCAACCACTACTAAGAACCTCAGGCTGAAATTAGGAATTTATTTATTGAGAATATATAAGAATATAAGAAAATTGGGCATTTCTCTCGATTACATAGCATGTTCTAGGGATTTTAAGTGAAGGAAAATTCGAGTGTAGAATATATACATTTTAAGACCAAACCGGGACCAGTTGCGAAAAATGCAACTACACAGGCCTTCCGGTAGGAATTGAACCCACGACCTTGCAGGCCGTTGCCGAGAGTTTGTTGATCGCGAGTTCTGTATACATTAGTCCGTGAAGGTATGAAGGAGAACTGTTTACATGGGAGCTGGGACAGGATAAAATAGAGTAACGATACGATCATTTCCAGTTGGGTTCAGTTCTTAGTATAATTAACCCTTCAAGAATATGCAAATATTTTTTATTTTTACTTCCGTCACGTCGATTGGCGTCAATTTTGCACACATTACGTCATTGGAAAGGACGCGATTGGCTAAATGATGGGTGCGTCAGTCTCGCGGGAATACTGAAATTACTCAATAGCAGAGAGAAGAAGATCGATACCTCGAGGGAAGGGTGTGTTTCTCATTTGTGTGCGAAGGAAGCAAGAACCAAATTTGAAATGAACTGAACAGGCTTTATAAAAACTTATTAAAGTGTAAATGTTGAGAAAAGGTGAGGTTAATAGAGTTGTTGGTTAAATTCGTTATTAAATCTGTGGGGAAAAAAGTCCTAAGTTGTAGTCAAAACGTGTGGTTTGTTCTCACAGGCAAACGAATGTCGCCTTCAGTTTATATGTCGAACCCGAATATTAATCTGCATATTTGTGTGTTCTTTACTAGCACGTAAAAACGATACACACCAAAAAGACATCGATAACAGACTGATGAAGACGGCAGAAGGCAGAGAAACGGGTAAGTCAATAATGTAAGCGATTTTGTTGCTGGGTTTTACCGAGGTTCAGGAGCGAGTTGCTCATTTACTAAATTTAAATATGTTCGATCGGGCAGTCTGGCACAAACACTTCACTGTGCTGAAATATTAGGGAAACCTTTTGGCTTTATTGGAACAACTTGGATTGAGTAAGATTAAATTACAAGGAAGCATGCTTTAATAAACTGTTAAAATACAATTGCGTGTAGTAAAGCCGATGGACTATAAAAGCTAGATCGAAGCGTACAAGAGAAACATGAAACATGGAACTAAAAATGTCCATTTAATGTTCGTAAATATCTTAAAGAAAACAAGTTCCACAAAAAAAAAACTGGTTTATAACTATTGTCAATAAAATAAAGTGAAAATAGTTTATTTAGGCGAATTGAATAGAGGTCTGAATGAAGCGGTCAAGTGACACACGTTTCTTCCAAAGTGAAATAGACGCTTCGCCCTTGGCAGTAGCGTTTGAACAGATACAGGTAGCGCGGCAAGGAAATCTGCGATAGGTCGCCATCTGTAGCAGCTCTAGTCTGAGTAAAAATTGGTTCCAAAAAATATCGTTTAGAATAATATATAAACTTGTATGCTTTAATAATGCTCATATAATTTAGTCTAAACCTTATGAGATTTATGCCAGGTTATATACAGATGTGGATCAATGTACTTAACCTGCACCACCATCACTACCTCAACACTACCATTCTCGTCATCACCACTACCACCATCAAGGCCATTTTTTTTCATTTGAGGTGTATAAAAATTAAAATTATAATCATACATTTATATCAGAGGAAGGAAAATATTCATTTTGTCTAGAGAACTGGTACCCTCCCTCCCTCCCTCCCTCCCTCCCTCCCTCCCTCCCTCCCTCCCTTCCTCCCTCCCTCCCTCCCTCCCTCCCTCCCTCCCTCCCTCCCTCCCTCCCTCCCTCCCTCCCTCCCTCCCTCCCTCCCTCCCTCCCTCCCTAATGTCTTGTGTTTCATTCAGCTTTATACAGTATATATATATTGTTGTAATGATAAAATTCTCTTAATTTTCTGTATAAAATTATTAGTTATTACAAGCGTGAAGGCAGCAAGTCAACTATCAAATCATTTAAATTTCTATAGTCAACAATTGAATTGTTTGTTTGTTTGTTTGTTTGTTTGTTTGTTTGTTTGTTTGTTTGTTTGTTTGTTTGTTTGTTTGTTTGTTTGTTTGTTTGTTTGTTTGTTTGTTTGTTTGTTTGTTTGTTTGTTTGTTTGTTTGTTTGTTTGTTTGTTTGTTTGTTTGTTTGTTTGTTTACTTATTTAGTAAAATCTGCGCAACTTTTAGTTCAGGAATATATAATTGTGCATTTATAACCGTTGTTAATAATGTTTCTTTTTTGAAAAATGTCCATGTACTTACTATTTACTTACACCTAATGTACAGAGGTTATTTACTTGTGTACAAGGGGTTGATGTCAAAATGGGTAATAATCTAAGGGGGTAAGAACCCCCTAAAAACATTTTAAATTTAGAGTCACTGAAATCCCATTTTCAGTACAAGTGTATATGTATAAAGTATAAAAAATCAAGAAACTGTTTTCAGAACAGATTTCACTTCTTTCATATAATATTATTTATAATAAATGAATAATAAAACTATTGAATTTGGCATTCAATATCTGTAACATTTTGAGAACTTGATAAGTGATTGTTACTTTATAATACATGCATACATTGTATTTGTAATCTAATCCAAGCAGAGAAATAAAAGTAGTGTGCTGCATTAAGGCACTGTGTTGAAATAGAAATCTAAATAAGGTAATGAGTAACTGCTGAAAACATTTGAACATATATAAGATTGTTAAGTGAAGTTTCAATCTTCATCAGAGAGAAACATGCATGCAGGTTGTATATAGGGCTAATAAGTAGTTGCTTTAAGCTAAATATGTCAGTGCTTATGATATACGAAGTTTAATGCATTACACAGCCTAGCTGTCCGAGGGTCCTCCATTGAACACTTGAAACTGGTTTGACATTTAATGCTCTGTCTAAGATGTAGTAAAATATATTAAAGTTTCTGCTTTCTGGCTGGCTGGCTGGCTGGCTGGCTGGCTGGCTGGCTGGCTGGCTGGCTGGGCTGGGCTGGGCTGGGCTGGGCTGGGCTGGGCTGGGCTGGGCTGGGCTGGGCTGGGCTGGGCTGGCTGGCTGGCTGGCTGGCTGGCTGGCTGGCTGGCTGGCTGGCTGGCTGGCTGGGCTGGGCTGGGCTGGCTGGCTTAGATGGCAATGTATAAGACATGATGTGCACCACATTTAAAAAGTTGAGAACACAGTTTAAAGGTTTCTAGAAGAGAAACCTTTACACCAATGAAGACACTGTAGTTAATACTTGATACCATACTATTTAAGCTAGTTAATCATGTGATGTAGAAATACCCTTTTTATACTACACGTGTACATGCAGTAATGTACAGATGTAAATGTAATATAGAATGAGGAGTTTAGATTCTTTAAATATTAAAAATGACTAAATAATGGTAGTCTGCATTCTAACAGTTTACCACATTACCCTCGTCATTTTGTCAATACACGGGGCTGCATTCTGATTGTACTGTATGCATACTTGTCAATTCAATGATTATGTAAAATTGTATTGTGACTTTGAAATATAAAATGAAATGCTGGGAATATATAATTGTAAAATGTATGTTATTCAGCTTGATCGAAGCTTGAGTAATTGGTAAAGTTTTTTCATATGTTTTTTGCTGTACAAGCTATCATTCTAAGTTAACTCAGGTAAAAACTCTGAGCTCTAGACAGGACTCAAACCAACAACCTTACAAATGCCAGCCAGACACTCTCACCATGAGCCACTGAATGGAAGTTGATAAGATGGTAGACCGAGGTAGTTTTCAATATTTATATAGTTGCATAGTTAGTGGAGGGGGATGGTTTGGAAACTAAGGTAAAAGTCATCATTCCATGCTTTTGTTCAATTTGTCTAGTTTCACGGTCACTGAACGTATTGTATTTTCTTTATAATGAAGCAGTCATGCAATAGGAACATTAGGGTTTAATTAGTGTTGTCCATCGTCATCACATGTTGTAAGTCCTTTGTTCGTTGAGTATAGTTCTTCATCGTCACGTGTCCATAGAATTTCCTTTCTTCAACCAATTGCCTTCCTCCAAATAAACTTATTGTGTTCATCAACATGTCACCATTTTAGTGTTTTCATTTTGAGTTTGTAAAAATAAATATTGATATAAATATTGAAAATAACCTTGGTCTACCATGTGATTGAGTTCCAGTTGCTCAATGGTGAGAGCGTCCAGCTGGCATTTGGAAGGTTGTGGGTTCAAGAGCTGTTTGTATTAAGCTCAGAGTTTTTCTCTGAGTTAACTTACAACAGATTGTACAGCAAAAAACATATGAAAAAACTTAATTGTAAAATGTTCGAAATAACACTTCCCAGATCTTATAGTGAAGCCCATCTAGACTAATGTGTGCAATCAGTTAAATAATGTTTTCTGATGTAAAAATGCTGAATCACTTACATGTCATGGAGGAAACACCTTACTACAGGCAGTACAGTATGTGGCAATTTGTTTTAATGAAGAGTAACTGCATGTACAGAGGTTTCATTATTATTTGTATTTTACTATTTATATAGCTTTATTTATTTATTGAATTTATATAGCAGTTTACGCTGCCTATTTTTTCATGTACTGTAATTTTCTGGTGACATTATATTTTATATATATATTTTATATAATTATATAATATATATATATATATATATAATTATATAAAATATATATATAAAATATAATGTCACCAGAAAATTACAGTACATGAAAAAATAGGCAGCGTAAACTGCTATATAAATTCAATAAATAAATAAAGCTATATAAAATAGTAAAATAATATAGTGCTGAATATAGAAATAAACTAAAAACACGTGCAATGTTATTTGATTAAGAGCTGTCTATGAAGTTTTAATATTTCCGCGGTGCACCTGGTCGACATGCTGACAAAACTCAATTTTATGCTTTTAAAAGACAAATTTATAAAAACAAATATTAAAATATTCTAGACAGATACTAAATATTAGACAGACCGACATTTAAAAAATCCACCCAACTTGTGTTACTGCCAGGTTTGCGATTTTTTTCAAATTTTTTTTAAGTTTGAAAGTTGCAAGTTTCACGATAAAACGTTGAAGTTTATTAAACTTGCGGGCTTGCGGCGTCATTTCAAAGAAAGCTGTCAAAATGACGCCGCAATTTGATTGATTTGTTTTTAATAAACGTTCAACGTTTTCTGTTGGACCTTGCGACTTTGAAACGTAAAGAAACATGAAAAAATTCGAAAGCCTATTAACGGTGGCTTGTAAATGATACGGCAGTATACATCTGAATATAAAATTGACGAAGAATGATGACGCTGGAACGCCGTTCATTAAAATTGTATATTTTATGTTAAATAAATTCATTAATAATTAAATATATATATTAGATGTTGAAGAAAGCTATTATGCATGTCTAAAATACGAAATTCAATAATTCAGTCAATTCTACTTCTAGTTGGATAGGGTGAACGCACATTTAGTTCATAGACGGTTATTTGCTACAAATTTTTGATACAATAGGCTATCTTTGATAAAAATAAGGTGTGGCTGCAATGAATAACATGTTCATAATTATATTTAGTGAATCAAAAACACTCTTCATTAGTAATGATTGAAGGAAAGAATAATATATAAAGTAAGACATAAAAAACATGCTTACATGTTATGTTACACTATGTCGAAAACAAGAATTAATGCATCATCGTATAAATACGATCAGCAAATGTTTAATAAGGTTGCTGGTCAGTGGTCACGGTCTCACGGAAAGCCTGCAAGGTCTGGGTAATGGAAGTACCCATATTATCGATTGGAAGTACCCATTTTATGAGGATACATGTTTTTAGCCTATAATTTCCACGAGCTTGTAAACTAGAAGACCTAGAACGCATTACCTTCTTTTAGTTTGCAACGCGACTATTGTTATTGTAGTCAACTCTAAAGGATACCAACGCCAGAGGATTTTCGTATTTTACTCGTCAACGAATTTTACTCGACGGGAATGGTTTAAAGATAATATTTAGCGACAGAATATGATCTTAAAAAAAATGAGAACTACAGAGCATACCTTTAGAAAGTTAAAAGGGCGACGTTCACAAAATACGCACTTGATGTAAATGACTTTCGGTGAACTTTGGTTTCGCGATATTTCTTTTATTGCCAGGATTTGTACATTCCATGAATTTTAATTAAATCCACTTGTCATGTATATCCCTCACTCTTGATATGTCGTGTGCCGCGTGTCGTATCCAAAAACGGGGAAGTTAACCTTTTGGAAAGATACGGGCGGAGTGTAATGACTATAAATAACTTATATGTTAATCTTTCTATTTTCCCCCCGTTTTCTAAAATCTAGGAAATTTTTAATTTAGAAATTAAATTAATTTCTACATCATAAAATACTATGTATATAATGCGTGTCTGCAAAAGGTAAATTAAATAACAAATAATAAATTCGGATAAATTGTGTTTTACTCTTAATTGGTTACCCACGAGTGGGTGGGTCTAATTTGAATTTTAAAATTTTAATTAACGGCACTGGAGCTGAAAGCTTACGGCGGAGAGCTGTTATTTGCAGCTCTCCTGGATTTTGCCGTTTGCTGTTGTTATAAGACTTAAACTTACCAGTTGGGTGAAGGCTTCATTAAGCCTAGTGATCCCGATCCTCTTCACACGAAGAATTGTGTGGATAGAAGTACTCTGCGATGTGTTACATTGTTGTATTATTTATCGATTCATGTCGCTCAGTATGGGAGGCTGGTTTTAAGTCTGTCTCGTAGCAAGGTGAAAAATTTTTAAAAATTTTTTTTTACTTCAGATATGTGATATACATACAATGAAGTATTGCTCCAGTGTTTTAGATTATTTGAATTCGTACTTGCTACGAGACTTATATAAATTTTCTTTAATCAGGGGGGCGTCCGTGGGTGCTCAGCAGTATTCCAAATGTATCCCATAATACATTTCGGTCGGAGATTATGTTCTGATGCGACGTGGTGTGTACTTCGTGTAATAAGTTATCTATGTTTTACTACCACTCAAACAAAACAACGTTTATTTTCTTTTTCGTTTCTCCGCCCAGTAGTATCTGTTCTTATCAGCTTAATATCTGATATGCCAGGCAACGCCTGGCTCATATATTAAACTGATTTTTGGGCTTCGGCCATGGGATTGAAGCTTGCTTCGCCCTGGCCACGGGTTGTCTCGGTATCGCACTACCTCCGAGTACGGCCCTCTTCCCTTCGGGGAAGAACATCACTATCGAAAATAAAGTAAAAACTCATCAACAACACAACTACATACACGGCTCCCTTCCACTAATTTCGCACATCAATTCTTTATATTTTACAGATATCAACAGAACCCATCGAGTTCGACGCCGCAAGACAACACCGTCGCTAAAGACACCGAGAGGGTAGAGCAAGCACGTTTCTTTCCTCATTTTTGTTTAATCGGCATGCTGGCTATCGGAATTCAGTTGGCGACAAATTACCCTATTAACCACATGCCGCTGACTCGTAGTACCCGGTCATAGGCTTTCTGCGACAAACACATGCATACTTACCTGACGCGAGAGGTACTTTGATCAACAAGGAAGTCCTCTCAGGATGAGGCCCTCTCATTGCACTTCGACTGGGTTGACTCCTGCGATTACCCCAAATGTGGGTAACTCGAGCGTATAATTTCTGGTAGTGGGGACCTGCGTTCGCGCTCGTCCCCTTACAACAAACCAATCAAAAGCAAACTCATCCAACGCGCGAGCACACGGGCTTCGTGGAACATTCGATTTCACCGTTCTTATGTTCCTCGTCGACCTCTCGTGCCACAACGCCGAACGAGCGCTATAAAAGCGATATTTTCACCTCCTCCAATGTCTACGACCATACCACCGGGAAAGCACCGGTTCTCGTCTGATCACCGAAGTTAAGCCCGGTCGGGCGGGGTTAGTACTTGGATGGGTGACCGCCTGGGAATACCCCGTGTCGTAGACACCTTTTTCTTTTCTTTTCTTTCTTCTTTCAGACGCTTCGAGCGCGTGGGCTGACCTGGGCCGAACCACATCGTTGCTCCAGCTTCTTCCCGGGCAAAACATAACTTTTTTAGGGGTCGTTATCGCTTCTCGGCCTATTGGCTAAGATCAAGTGTAGTATCTGTTCTTATCAGCTTAATATCTGATATGCCAGGCAACGCCTGGCTCATATATTAAACTGATTTTTGGGCTTCGGCCATGGGATTGAAGCTTGCTTCGCCCTGGCCACGGGTTGTCTCGGTATCGCACTACCTCCGAGTACGGCCCTCTTCCCTTCGGGGAAGAACATCACTATCGAAAATAAAGCAAAAACTCATCAACAACACAACTACATACACGGCTCCCTTCCACTAATTTCGCACATCAATTCTTTATATTTTACAGATATCAACAGAACCCATCGAGTTCGACGCCGCAAGACAACACCGTCGCTAAAGACACCGAGAGGGTAGAGCAAGCACGTTTCTTTCCTCATTTTTGTTTAATCGGCATGCTGGCTATCGGAATTCAGTTGGCGACAAATTACCCTATTAACCACATGCCGCTGACTCGTAGTACCCGGTCATAGGCTTTCTGCGACAAACACATGCATACTTACCTGACGCGAGAGGTACTTTGATCAACAAGGAAGTCCTCTCAGGATGAGGCCCTCTCATTGCACTTCGACTGGGTTGACTCCTGCGATTACCCCAAATGTGGGTAACTCGAGCGTATAATTTCTGGTAGTGGGGACCTGCGTTCGCGCTCGTCCCCTTACAACAAACCAATCAAAAGCAAACTCATCCAACGCGCGAGCACACGGGCTTCGTGGAACATTCGATTTCACCGTTCTTATGTTCCTCGTCGACCTCTCGTGCCACAACGCCGAACGAGCGCTATAAAAGCGATATTTTCACCTCCTCCAATGTCTACGACCATACCACCGGGAAAGCACCGGTTCTCGTCTGATCACCGAAGTTAAGCCCGGTCGGGCGGGGTTAGTACTTGGATGGGTGACCGCCTGGGAATACCCCGTGTCGTAGACACCTTTTTCTTTTCTTTTCTTTCTTCTTTCAGACGCTTCGAGCGCGTGGGCTGACCTGGGCCGAACCACATCGTTGCTCCAGCTTCTTCCCGGGCAAAACATAACTTTTTTAGGGGTCGTTATCGCTTCTCGGCCTATTGGCTAAGATCAAGTGTAGTATCTGTTCTTATCAGCTTAATATCTGATATGCCAGGCAACGCCTGGCTCATATATTAAACTGATTTTTGGGCTTCGGCCATGGGATTGAAGCTTGCTTCGCCCTGGCCACGGGTTGTCTCGGTATCGCACTACCTCCGAGTACGGCCCTCTTCCCTTCGGGGAAGAACATCACTATCGAAAATAAAGCAAAAACTCATCAACAACACAACTACATACACGGCTCCCTTCCACTAATTTCGCACATCAATTCTTTATATTTTACAGATATCAACAGAACCCATCGAGTTCGACGCCGCAAGACAACACCGTCGCTAAAGACACCGAGAGGGTAGAGCAAGCACGTTTCTTTCCTCATTTTTGTTTAATCGGCATGCTGGCTATCGGAATTCAGTTGGCGACAAATTACCCTATTAACCACATGCCGCTGACTCGTAGTACCCGGTCATAGGCTTTCTGCGACAAACACATGCATACTTACCTGACGCGAGAGGTACTTTGATCAACAAGGAAGTCCTCTCAGGATGAGGCCCTCTCATTGCACTTCGACTGGGTTGACTCCTGCGATTACCCCAAATGTGGGTAACTCGAGCGTATAATTTCTGGTAGTGGGGACCTGCGTTCGCGCTCGTCCCCTTACAACAAACCAATCAAAAGCAAACTCATCCAACGCGCGAGCACACGGGCTTCGTGGAACATTCGATTTCACCGTTCTTATGTTCCTCGTCGACCTCTCGTGCCACAACGCCGAACGAGCGCTATAAAAGCGATATTTTCACCTCCTCCAATGTCTACGACCATACCACCGGGAAAGCACCGGTTCTCGTCTGATCACCGAAGTTAAGCCCGGTCGGGCGGGGTTAGTACTTGGATGGGTGACCGCCTGGGAATACCCCGTGTCGTAGACACCTTTTTCTTTTCTTTTCTTTCTTCTTTCAGACGCTTCGAGCGCGTGGGCTGACCTGGGCCGAACCACATCGTTGCTCCAGCTTCTTCCCGGGCAAAACATAACTTTTTTAGGGGTCGTTATCGCTTCTCGGCCTATTGGCTAAGATCAAGTGTAGTATCTGTTCTTATCAGCTTAATATCTGATATGCCAGGCAACGCCTGGCTCATATATTAAACTGATTTTTGGGCTTCGGCCATGGGATTGAAGCTTGCTTCGCCCTGGCCACGGGTTGTCTCGGTATCGCACTACCTCCGAGTACGGCCCTCTTCCCTTCGGGGAAGAACATCACTATCGAAAATAAAGCAAAAACTCATCAACAACACAACTACATACACGGCTCCCTTCCACTAATTTCGCACATCAATTCTTTATATTTTACAGATATCAACAGAACCCATCGAGTTCGACGCCGCAAGACAACACCGTCGCTAAAGACACCGAGAGGGTAGAGCAAGCACGTTTCTTTCCTCATTTTTGTTTAATCGGCATGCTGGCTATCGGAATTCAGTTGGCGACAAATTACCCTATTAACCACATGCCGCTGACTCGTAGTACCCGGTCATAGGCTTTCTGCGACAAACACATGCATACTTACCTGACGCGAGAGGTACTTTGATCAACAAGGAAGTCCTCTCAGGATGAGGCCCTCTCATTGCACTTCGACTGGGTTGACTCCTGCGATTACCCCAAATGTGGGTAACTCGAGCGTATAATTTCTGGTAGTGGGGACCTGCGTTCGCGCTCGTCCCCTTACAACAAACCAATCAAAAGCAAACTCATCCAACGCGCGAGCACACGGGCTTCGTGGAACATTCGATTTCACCGTTCTTATGTTCCTCGTCGACCTCTCGTGCCACAACGCCGAACGAGCGCTATAAAAGCGATATTTTCACCTCCTCCAATGTCTACGACCATACCACCGGGAAAGCACCGGTTCTCGTCTGATCACCGAAGTTAAGCCCGGTCGGGCGGGGTTAGTACTTGGATGGGTGACCGCCTGGGAATACCCCGTGTCGTAGACACCTTTTTCTTTTCTTTTCTTTCTTCTTTCAGACGCTTCGAGCGCGTGGGCTGACCTGGGCCGAACCACATCGTTGCTCCAGCTTCTTCCCGGGCAAAACATAACTTTTTTAGGGGTCGTTATCGCTTCTCGGCCTATTGGCTAAGATCAAGTGTAGTATCTGTTCTTATCAGCTTAATATCTGATATGCCAGGCAACGCCTGGCTCATATATTAAACTGATTTTTGGGCTTCGGCCATGGGATTGAAGCTTGCTTCGCCCTGGCCACGGGTTGTCTCGGTATCGCACTACCTCCGAGTACGGCCCTCTTCCCTTCGGGGAAGAACATCACTATCGAAAATAAAGCAAAAACTCATCAACAACACAACTACATACACGGCTCCCTTCCACTAATTTCGCACATCAATTCTTTATATTTTACAGATATCAACAGAACCCATCGAGTTCGACGCCGCAAGACAACACCGTCGCTAAAGACACCGAGAGGGTAGAGCAAGCACGTTTCTTTCCTCATTTTTGTTTAATCGGCATGCTGGCTATCGGAATTCAGTTGGCGACAAATTACCCTATTAACCACATGCCGCTGACTCGTAGTACCCGGTCATAGGCTTTCTGCGACAAACACATGCATACTTACCTGACGCGAGAGGTACTTTGATCAACAAGGAAGTCCTCTCAGGATGAGGCCCTCTCATTGCACTTCGACTGGGTTGACTCCTGCGATTACCCCAAATGTGGGTAACTCGAGCGTATAATTTCTGGTAGTGGGGACCTGCGTTCGCGCTCGTCCCCTTACAACAAACCAATCAAAAGCAAACTCATCCAACGCGCGAGCACACGGGCTTCGTGGAACATTCGATTTCACCGTTCTTATGTTCCTCGTCGACCTCTCGTGCCACAACGCCGAACGAGCGCTATAAAAGCGATATTTTCACCTCCTCCAATGTCTACGACCATACCACCGGGAAAGCACCGGTTCTCGTCTGATCACCGAAGTTAAGCCCGGTCGGGCGGGGTTAGTACTTGGATGGGTGACCGCCTGGGAATACCCCGTGTCGTAGACACCTTTTTCTTTTCTTTTCTTTCTTCTTTCAGACGCTTCGAGCGCGTGGGCTGACCTGGGCCGAACCACATCGTTGCTCCAGCTTCTTCCCGGGCAAAACATAACTTTTTTAGGGGTCGTTATCGCTTCTCGGCCTATTGGCTAAGATCAAGTGTAGTATCTGTTCTTATCAGCTTAATATCTGATATGCCAGGCAACGCCTGGCTCATATATTAAACTGATTTTTGGGCTTCGGCCATGGGATTGAAGCTTGCTTCGCCCTGGCCACGGGTTGTCTCGGTATCGCACTACCTCCGAGTACGGCCCTCTTCCCTTCGGGGAAGAACATCACTATCGAAAATAAAGCAAAAACTCATCAACAACACAACTACATACACGGCTCCCTTCCACTAATTTCGCACATCAATTCTTTATATTTTACAGATATCAACAGAACCCATCGAGTTCGACGCCGCAAGACAACACCGTCGCTAAAGACACCGAGAGGGTAGAGCAAGCACGTTTCTTTCCTCATTTTTGTTTAATCGGCATGCTGGCTATCGGAATTCAGTTGGCGACAAATTACCCTATTAACCACATGCCGCTGACTCGTAGTACCCGGTCATAGGCTTTCTGCGACAAACACATGCATACTTACCTGACGCGAGAGGTACTTTGATCAACAAGGAAGTCCTCTCAGGATGAGGCCCTCTCATTGCACTTCGACTGGGTTGACTCCTGCGATTACCCCAAATGTGGGTAACTCGAGCGTATAATTTCTGGTAGTGGGGACCTGCGTTCGCGCTCGTCCCCTTACAACAAACCAATCAAAAGCAAACTCATCCAACGCGCGAGCACACGGGCTTCGTGGAACATTCGATTTCACCGTTCTTATGTTCCTCGTCGACCTCTCGTGCCACAACGCCGAACGAGCGCTATAAAAGCGATATTTTCACCTCCTCCAATGTCTACGACCATACCACCGGGAAAGCACCGGTTCTCGTCTGATCACCGAAGTTAAGCCCGGTCGGGCGGGGTTAGTACTTGGATGGGTGACCGCCTGGGAATACCCCGTGTCGTAGACACCTTTTTCTTTTCTTTTCTTTCTTCTTTCAGACGCTTCGAGCGCGTGGGCTGACCTGGGCCGAACCACATCGTTGCTCCAGCTTCTTCCCGGGCAAAACATAACTTTTTTAGGGGTCGTTATCGCTTCTCGGCCTATTGGCTAAGATCAAGTGTAGTATCTGTTCTTATCAGCTTAATATCTGATATGCCAGGCAACGCCTGGCTCATATATTAAACTGATTTTTGGGCTTCGGCCATGGGATTGAAGCTTGCTTCGCCCTGGCCACGGGTTGTCTCGGTATCGCACTACCTCCGAGTACGGCCCTCTTCCCTTCGGGGAAGAACATCACTATCGAAAATAAAGCAAAAACTCATCAACAACACAACTACATACACGGCTCCCTTCCACTAATTTCGCACATCAATTCTTTATATTTTACAGATATCAACAGAACCCATCGAGTTCGACGCCGCAAGACAACACCGTCGCTAAAGACACCGAGAGGGTAGAGCAAGCACGTTTCTTTCCTCATTTTTGTTTAATCGGCATGCTGGCTATCGGAATTCAGTTGGCGACAAATTACCCTATTAACCACATGCCGCTGACTCGTAGTACCCGGTCATAGGCTTTCTGCGACAAACACATGCATACTTACCTGACGCGAGAGGTACTTTGATCAACAAGGAAGTCCTCTCAGGATGAGGCCCTCTCATTGCACTTCGACTGGGTTGACTCCTGCGATTACCCCAAATGTGGGTAACTCGAGCGTATAATTTCTGGTAGTGGGGACCTGCGTTCGCGCTCGTCCCCTTACAACAAACCAATCAAAAGCAAACTCATCCAACGCGCGAGCACACGGGCTTCGTGGAACATTCGATTTCACCGTTCTTATGTTCCTCGTCGACCTCTCGTGCCACAACGCCGAACGAGCGCTATAAAAGCGATATTTTCACCTCCTCCAATGTCTACGACCATACCACCGGGAAAGCACCGGTTCTCGTCTGATCACCGAAGTTAAGCCCGGTCGGGCGGGGTTAGTACTTGGATGGGTGACCGCCTGGGAATACCCCGTGTCGTAGACACCTTTTTCTTTTCTTTTCTTTCTTCTTTCAGACGCTTCGAGCGCGTGGGCTGACCTGGGCCGAACCACATCGTTGCTCCAGCTTCTTCCCGGGCAAAACATAACTTTTTTAGGGGTCGTTATCGCTTCTCGGCCTATTGGCTAAGATCAAGTGTAGTATCTGTTCTTATCAGCTTAATATCTGATATGCCAGGCAACGCCTGGCTCATATATTAAACTGATTTTTGGGCTTCGGCCATGGGATTGAAGCTTGCTTCGCCCTGGCCACGGGTTGTCTCGGTATCGCACTACCTCCGAGTACGGCCCTCTTCCCTTCGGGGAAGAACATCACTATCGAAAATAAAGCAAAAACTCATCAACAACACAACTACATACACGGCTCCCTTCCACTAATTTCGCACATCAATTCTTTATATTTTACAGATATCAACAGAACCCATCGAGTTCGACGCCGCAAGACAACACCGTCGCTAAAGACACCGAGAGGGTAGAGCAAGCACGTTTCTTTCCTCATTTTTGTTTAATCGGCATGCTGGCTATCGGAATTCAGTTGGCGACAAATTACCCTATTAACCACATGCCGCTGACTCGTAGTACCCGGTCATAGGCTTTCTGCGACAAACACATGCATACTTACCTGACGCGAGAGGTACTTTGATCAACAAGGAAGTCCTCTCAGGATGAGGCCCTCTCATTGCACTTCGACTGGGTTGACTCCTGCGATTACCCCAAATGTGGGTAACTCGAGCGTATAATTTCTGGTAGTGGGGACCTGCGTTCGCGCTCGTCCCCTTACAACAAACCAATCAAAAGCAAACTCATCCAACGCGCGAGCACACGGGCTTCGTGGAACATTCGATTTCACCGTTCTTATGTTCCTCGTCGACCTCTCGTGCCACAACGCCGAACGAGCGCTATAAAAGCGATATTTTCACCTCCTCCAATGTCTACGACCATACCACCGGGAAAGCACCGGTTCTCGTCTGATCACCGAAGTTAAGCCCGGTCGGGCGGGGTTAGTACTTGGATGGGTGACCGCCTGGGAATACCCCGTGTCGTAGACACCTTTTTCTTTTCTTTTCTTTCTTCTTTCAGACGCTTCGAGCGCGTGGGCTGACCTGGGCCGAACCACATCGTTGCTCCAGCTTCTTCCCGGGCAAAACATAACTTTTTTAGGGGTCGTTATCGCTTCTCGGCCTATTGGCTAAGATCAAGTGTAGTATCTGTTCTTATCAGCTTAATATCTGATATGCCAGGCAACGCCTGGCTCATATATTAAACTGATTTTTGGGCTTCGGCCATGGGATTGAAGCTTGCTTCGCCCTGGCCACGGGTTGTCTCGGTATCGCACTACCTCCGAGTACGGCCCTCTTCCCTTCGGGGAAGAACATCACTATCGAAAATAAAGCAAAAACTCATCAACAACACAACTACATACACGGCTCCCTTCCACTAATTTCGCACATCAATTCTTTATATTTTACAGATATCAACAGAACCCATCGAGTTCGACGCCGCAAGACAACACCGTCGCTAAAGACACCGAGAGGGTAGAGCAAGCACGTTTCTTTCCTCATTTTTGTTTAATCGGCATGCTGGCTATCGGAATTCAGTTGGCGACAAATTACCCTATTAACCACATGCCGCTGACTCGTAGTACCCGGTCATAGGCTTTCTGCGACAAACACATGCATACTTACCTGACGCGAGAGGTACTTTGATCAACAAGGAAGTCCTCTCAGGATGAGGCCCTCTCATTGCACTTCGACTGGGTTGACTCCTGCGATTACCCCAAATGTGGGTAACTCGAGCGTATAATTTCTGGTAGTGGGGACCTGCGTTCGCGCTCGTCCCCTTACAACAAACCAATCAAAAGCAAACTCATCCAACGCGCGAGCACACGGGCTTCGTGGAACATTCGATTTCACCGTTCTTATGTTCCTCGTCGACCTCTCGTGCCACAACGCCGAACGAGCGCTATAAAAGCGATATTTTCACCTCCTCCAATGTCTACGACCATACCACCGGGAAAGCACCGGTTCTCGTCTGATCACCGAAGTTAAGCCCGGTCGGGCGGGGTTAGTACTTGGATGGGTGACCGCCTGGGAATACCCCGTGTCGTAGACACCTTTTTCTTTTCTTTTCTTTCTTCTTTCAGACGCTTCGAGCGCGTGGGCTGACCTGGGCCGAACCACATCGTTGCTCCAGCTTCTTCCCGGGCAAAACATAACTTTTTTAGGGGTCGTTATCGCTTCTCGGCCTATTGGCTAAGATCAAGTGTAGTATCTGTTCTTATCAGCTTAATATCTGATATGCCAGGCAACGCCTGGCTCATATATTAAACTGATTTTTGGGCTTCGGCCATGGGATTGAAGCTTGCTTCGCCCTGGCCACGGGTTGTCTCGGTATCGCACTACCTCCGAGTACGGCCCTCCCCTTCGGGGAAGAACATCACTATCGAAAATAAAGCAAAAACTCATCAACAACACAACTACATACACGGCTCCCTTCCACTAATTTCGCACATCAATTCTTTATATTTTACAGATATCAACAGAACCCATCGAGTTCGACGCCGCAAGACAACACCGTCGCTAAAGACACCGAGAGGGTAGAGCAAGCACGTTTCTTTCCTCATTTTTGTTTAATCGGCATGCTGGCTATCGGAATTCAGTTGGCGACAAATTACCCTATTAACCACATGCCGCTGACTCGTAGTACCCGGTCATAGGCTTTCTGCGACAAACACATGCATACTTACCTGACGCGAGAGGTACTTTGATCAACAAGGAAGTCCTCTCAGGATGAGGCCCTCTCATTGCACTTCGACTGGGTTGACTCCTGCGATTACCCCAAATGTGGGTAACTCGAGCGTATAATTTCTGGTAGTGGGGACCTGCGTTCGCGCTCGTCCCCTTACAACAAACCAATCAAAAGCAAACTCATCCAACGCGCGAGCACACGGGCTTCGTGGAACATTCGATTTCACCGTTCTTATGTTCCTCGTCGACCTCTCGTGCCACAACGCCGAACGAGCGCTATAAAAGCGATATTTTCACCTCCTCCAATGTCTACGACCATACCACCGGGAAAGCACCGGTTCTCGTCTGATCACCGAAGTTAAGCCCGGTCGGGCGGGGTTAGTACTTGGATGGGTGACCGCCTGGGAATACCCCGTGTCGTAGACACCTTTTTCTTTTCTTTTCTTTCTTCTTTCAGACGCTTCGAGCGCGTGGGCTGACCTGGGCCGAACCACATCGTTGCTCCAGCTTCTTCCCGGGCAAAACATAACTTTTTTAGGGGTCGTTATCGCTTCTCGGCCTATTGGCTAAGATCAAGTGTAGTATCTGTTCTTATCAGCTTAATATCTGATATGCCAGGCAACGCCTGGCTCATATATTAAACTGATTTTTGGGCTTCGGCCATGGGATTGAAGCTTGCTTCGCCCTGGCCACGGGTTGTCTCGGTATCGCACTACCTCCGAGTACGGCCCTCTTCCCTTCGGGGAAGAACATCACTATCGAAAATAAAGCAAAAACTCATCAACAACACAACTACATACACGGCTCCCTTCCACTAATTTCGCACATCAATTCTTTATATTTTACAGATATCAACAGAACCCATCGAGTTCGACGCCGCAAGACAACACCGTCGCTAAAGACACCGAGAGGGTAGAGCAAGCACGTTTCTTTCCTCATTTTTGTTTAATCGGCATGCTGGCTATCGGAATTCAGTTGGCGACAAATTACCCTATTAACCACATGCCGCTGACTCGTAGTACCCGGTCATAGGCTTTCTGCGACAAACACATGCATACTTACCTGACGCGAGAGGTACTTTGATCAACAAGGAAGTCCTCTCAGGATGAGGCCCTCTCATTGCACTTCGACTGGGTTGACTCCTGCGATTACCCCAAATGTGGGTAACTCGAGCGTATAATTTCTGGTAGTGGGGACCTGCGTTCGCGCTCGTCCCCTTACAACAAACCAATCAAAAGCAAACTCATCCAACGCGCGAGCACACGGGCTTCGTGGAACATTCGATTTCACCGTTCTTATGTTCCTCGTCGACCTCTCGTGCCACAACGCCGAACGAGCGCTATAAAAGCGATATTTTCACCTCCTCCAATGTCTACGACCATACCACCGGGAAAGCACCGGTTCTCGTCTGATCACCGAAGTTAAGCCCGGTCGGGCGGGGTTAGTACTTGGATGGGTGACCGCCTGGGAATACCCCGTGTCGTAGACACCTTTTTCTTTTTTTTTTCTTCTTTCAGACGCTTCGAGCGCGTGGGCTGACCTGGGCCGAACCACATCGTTGCTCCAGCTTCTTCCCGGGCAAAACATAACTTTTTTATGGGTCGTTATCGCTTCTCGGCCTATTGGCTAAGATCAAGTGTAGTATCTGTTCTTATCAGCTTAATATCTGATATGCCAGGCAACGCCTGGCTCATATATTAAACTGATTTTTGGGCTTCGGCCATGGGATTGAAGCTTGCTTCGCCCTGGCCACGGGTTGTCTCGGTATCGCACTACCTCCGAGTACGGCCCTCTTCCCTTCGGGGAAGAACATCACTATCGAAAATAAAGTAAAAACTCATCAACAACACAACTACATACACGGCTCCCTTCCACTAATTTCGCACATCAATTCTTTATATTTTACAGATATCAACAGAACCCATCGAGTTCGACGCCGCAAGACAACACCGTCGCTAAAGACACCGAGAGGGTAGAGCAAGCACGTTTCTTTCCTCATTTTTGTTTAATCGGCATGCTGGCTATCGGAATTCAGTTGGCGACAAATTACCCTATTAACCACATGCCGCTGACTCGTAGTACCCGGTCATAGGCTTTCTGCGACAAACACATGCATACTTACCTGACGCGAGAGGTACTTTGATCAACAAGGAAGTCCTCTCAGGATGAGGCCCTCTCATTGCACTTCGACTGGGTTGACTCCTGCGATTACCCCAAATGTGGGTAACTCGAGCGTATAATTTCTGGTAGTGGGGACCTGCGTTCGCGCTCGTCCCCTTACAACAAACCAATCAAAAGCAAACTCATCCAACGCGCGAGCACACGGGCTTCGTGGAACATTCGATTTCACCGTTCTTATGTTCCTCGTCGACCTCTCGTGCCACAACGCCGAACGACCGCTATAAAAGCGATATTTTCACCTCCTCCAATGTCTACGACCATACCACCGGGAAAGCACCGGTTCTCGTCTGATCACCGAAGTTAAGCCCGGGCGGGCGGGGTTAGTACTTGGATGGGTGACCGCCTGGGAATACCCCGTGTCGTAGACACCTTTTTCTTTTTTCTTTCTTTTTCAGACGCTTCGAGCGCGTGGGCTGACCTGGGCCGAACCACATCGTTGCTCCAGCTTCTTCCCGGGCAAAACATAACTTTTTTATGGGTCGTTATCGCTTCTCGGCCTATTGGCTAAGATCAAGTGTAGTATCTGTTCTTATCAGCTTAATATCTGATATGCCAGGCAACGCCTGGCTCATATATTAAACTGATTTTTGGGCTTCGGCCATGGGATTGAAGCTTGCTTCGCCCTGGCCACGGGTTGTCTCGGTATCGCACTACCTCCGAGTACGGCCCTCTTCCCTTCGGGGAAGAACATCACTATCGAAAATAAAGTAAAAACTCATCAACAACACAACTACATACACGGCTCCCTTCCACTAATTTCGCACATCAATTCTTTATATTTTACAGATATCAACAGAACCCATCGAGTTCGACGCCGCAAGACAACACCGTCGCTAAAGACACCGAGAGGGTAGAGCAAGCACGTTTCTTTCCTCATTTTTGTTTAATCGGCATGCTGGCTATCGGAATTCAGTTGGCGACAAATTACCCTATTAACCACATGCCGCTGACTCGTAGTACCCGGTCATAGGCTTTCTGCGACAAACACATGCATACTTACCTGACGCGAGAGGTACTTTGATCAACAAGGAAGTCCTCTCAGGATGAGGCCCTCTCATTGCACTTCGACTGGGTTGACTCCTGCGATTACCCCAAATGTGGGTAACTCGAGCGTATAATTTCTGGTAGTGGGGACCTGCGTTCGCGCTCGTCCCCTTACAACAAACCAATCAAAAGCAAACTCATCCAACGCGCGAGCACACGGGCTTCGTGGAACATTCGATTTCACCGTTCTTATGTTCCTCGTCGACCTCTCGTGCCACAACGCCGAACGACCGCTATAAAAGCGATATTTTCACCTCCTCCAATGTCTACGACCATACCACCGGGAAAGCACCGGTTCTCGTCTGATCACCGAAGTTAAGCCCGGGCGGGCGGGGTTAGTACTTGGATGGGTGACCGCCTGGGAATACCCCGTGTCGTAGACACCTTTTTCTTTTTTTCTTTCTTTTCAGACGCTTCGAGCGCGTGGGCTGACCTGGGCCGAACCACATCGTTGCTCCAGCTTCTTCCCGGGCAAAACATAACTTTTTTATGGGTCGTTATCGCTTCTCGGCCTATTGGCTAAGATCAAGTGTAGTATCTGTTCTTATCAGCTTAATATCTGATATGCCAGGCAACGCCTGGCTCATATATTAAACTGATTTTTGGGCTTCGGCCATGGGATTGAAGCTTGCTTCGCCCTGGCCACGGGTTGTCTCGGTATCGCACTACCTCCGAGTACGGCCCTCTTCCCTTCGGGGAAGAACATCACTATCGAAAATAAAGTAAAAACTCATCAACAACACAACTACATACACGGCTCCCTTCCACTAATTTCGCACATCAATTCTTTATATTTTACAGATATCAACAGAACCCATCGAGTTCGACGCCGCAAGACAACACCGTCGCTAAAGACACCGAGAGGGTAGAGCAAGCACGTTTCTTTCCTCATTTTTGTTTAATCGGCATGCTGGCTATCGGAATTCAGTTGGCGACAAATTACCCTATTAACCACATGCCGCTGACTCGTAGTACCCGGTCATAGGCTTTCTGCGACAAACACATGCATACTTACCTGACGCGAGAGGTACTTTGATCAACAAGGAAGTCCTCTCAGGATGAGGCCCTCTCATTGCACTTCGACTGGGTTGACTCCTGCGATTACCCCAAATGTGGGTAACTCGAGCGTATAATTTCTGGTAGTGGGGACCTGCGTTCGCGCTCGTCCCCTTACAACAAACCAATCAAAAGCAAACTCATCCAACGCGCGAGCACACGGGCTTCGTGGAACATTCGATTTCACCGTTCTTATGTTCCTCGTCGACCTCTCGTGCCACAACGCCGAACGACCGCTATAAAAGCGATATTTTCACCTCCTCCAATGTCTACGACCATACCACCGGGAAAGCACCGGTTCTCGTCTGATCACCGAAGTTAAGCCCGGGCGGGCGGGGTTAGTACTTGGATGGGTGACCGCCTGGGAATACCCCGTGTCGTAGACACCTTTTTCTTTTTTTCTTTCTTTCAGACGCTTCGAGCGCGTGGGCTGACCTGGGCCGAACCACATCGTTGCTCCAGCTTCTTCCCGGGCAAAACATAACTTTTTTATGGGTCGTTATCGCTTCTCGGCCTATTGGCTAAGATCAAGTGTAGTATCTGTTCTTATCAGCTTAATATCTGATATGCCAGGCAACGCCTGGCTCATATATTAAACTGATTTTTGGGCTTCGGCCATGGGATTGAAGCTTGCTTCGCCCTGGCCACGGGTTGTCTCGGTATCGCACTACCTCCGAGTACGGCCCTCTTCCCTTCGGGGAAGAACATCACTATCGAAAATAAAGTAAAAACTCATCAACAACACAACTACATACACGGCTCCCTTCCACTAATTTCGCACATCAATTCTTTATATTTTACAGATATCAACAGAACCCATCGAGTTCGACGCCGCAAGACAACACCGTCGCTAAAGACACCGAGAGGGTAGAGCAAGCACGTTTCTTTCCTCATTTTTGTTTAATCGGCATGCTGGCTATCGGAATTCAGTTGGCGACAAATTACCCTATTAACCACATGCCGCTGACTCGTAGTACCCGGTCATAGGCTTTCTGCGACAAACACATGCATACTTACCTGACGCGAGAGGTACTTTGATCAACAAGGAAGTCCTCTCAGGATGAGGCCCTCTCATTGCACTTCGACTGGGTTGACTCCTGCGATTACCCCAAATGTGGGTAACTCGAGCGTATAATTTCTGGTAGTGGGGACCTGCGTTCGCGCTCGTCCCCTTACAACAAACCAATCAAAAGCAAACTCATCCAACGCGCGAGCACACGGGCTTCGTGGAACATTCGATTTCACCGTTCTTATGTTCCTCGTCGACCTCTCGTGCCACAACGCCGAACGACCGCTATAAAAGCGATATTTTCACCTCCTCCAATGTCTACGACCATACCACCGGGAAAGCACCGGTTCTCGTCTGATCACCGAAGTTAAGCCCGGGCGGGCGGGGTTAGTACTTGGATGGGTGACCGCCTGGGAATACCCCGTGTCGTAGACACCTTTTTCTTTTTTCTTTCTTTCAGACGCTTCGAGCGCGTGGGCTGACCTGGGCCGAACCACATCGTTGCTCCAGCTTCTTCCCGGGCAAAACATAACTTTTTTATGGGTCGTTATCGCTTCTCGGCCTATTGGCTAAGATCAAGTGTAGTATCTGTTCTTATCAGCTTAATATCTGATATGCCAGGCAACGCCTGGCTCATATATTAAACTGATTTTTGGGCTTCGGCCATGGGATTGAAGCTTGCTTCGCCCTGGCCACGGGTTGTCTCGGTATCGCACTACCTCCGAGTACGGCCCTCTTCCCTTCGGGGAAGAACATCACTATCGAAAATAAAGTAAAAACTCATCAACAACACAACTACATACACGGCTCCCTTCCACTAATTTCGCACATCAATTCTTTATATTTTACAGATATCAACAGAACCCATCGAGTTCGACGCCGCAAGACAACACCGTCGCTAAAGACACCGAGAGGGTAGAGCAAGCACGTTTCTTTCCTCATTTTTGTTTAATCGGCATGCTGGCTATCGGAATTCAGTTGGCGACAAATTACCCTATTAACCACATGCCGCTGACTCGTAGTACCCGGTCATAGGCTTTCTGCGACAAACACATGCATACTTACCTGACGCGAGAGGTACTTTGATCAACAAGGAAGTCCTCTCAGGATGAGGCCCTCTCATTGCACTTCGACTGGGTTGACTCCTGCGATTACCCCAAATGTGGGTAACTCGAGCGTATAATTTCTGGTAGTGGGGACCTGCGTTCGCGCTCGTCCCCTTACAACAAACCAATCAAAAGCAAACTCATCCAACGCGCGAGCACACGGGCTTCGTGGAACATTCGATTTCACCGTTCTTATGTTCCTCGTCGACCTCTCGTGCCACAACGCCGAACGACCGCTATAAAAGCGATATTTTCACCTCCTCCAATGTCTACGACCATACCACCGGGAAAGCACCGGTTCTCGTCTGATCACCGAAGTTAAGCCCGGGCGGGCGGGGTTAGTACTTGGATGGGTGACCGCCTGGGAATACCCCGTGTCGTAGACACCTTTTTCTTTTTTCTTTCTTTCAGACGCTTCGAGCGCGTGGGCTGACCTGGGCCGAACCACATCGTTGCTCCAGCTTCTTCCCGGGCAAAACATAACTTTTTTATGGGTCGTTATCGCTTCTCGGCCTATTGGCTAAGATCAAGTGTAGTATCTGTTCTTATCAGCTTAATATCTGATATGCCAGGCAACGCCTGGCTCATATATTAAACTGATTTTTGGGCTTCGGCCATGGGATTGAAGCTTGCTTCGCCCTGGCCACGGGTTGTCTCGGTATCGCACTACCTCCGAGTACGGCCCTCTTCCCTTCGGGGAAGAACATCACTATCGAAAATAAAGTAAAAACTCATCAACAACACAACTACATACACGGCTCCCTTCCACTAATTTCGCACATCAATTCTTTATATTTTACAGATATCAACAGAACCCATCGAGTTCGACGCCGCAAGACAACACCGTCGCTAAAGACACCGAGAGGGTAGAGCAAGCACGTTTCTTTCCTCATTTTTGTTTAATCGGCATGCTGGCTATCGGAATTCAGTTGGCGACAAATTACCCTATTAACCACATGCCGCTGACTCGTAGTACCCGGTCATAGGCTTTCTGCGACAAACACATGCATACTTACCTGACGCGAGAGGTACTTTGATCAACAAGGAAGTCCTCTCAGGATGAGGCCCTCTCATTGCACTTCGACTGGGTTGACTCCTGCGATTACCCCAAATGTGGGTAACTCGAGCGTATAATTTCTGGTAGTGGGGACCTGCGTTCGCGCTCGTCCCCTTACAACAAACCAATCAAAAGCAAACTCATCCAACGCGCGAGCACACGGGCTTCGTGGAACATTCGATTTCACCGTTCTTATGTTCCTCGTCGACCTCTCGTGCCACAACGCCGAACGACCGCTATAAAAGCGATATTTTCACCTCCTCCAATGTCTACGACCATACCACCGGGAAAGCACCGGTTCTCGTCTGATCACCGAAGTTAAGCCCGGGCGGGCGGGGTTAGTACTTGGATGGGTGACCGCCTGGGAATACCCCGTGTCGTAGACACCTTTTTCTTTTTTCTTTCTTTCAGACGCTTCGAGCGCGTGGGCTGACCTGGGCCGAACCACATCGTTGCTCCAGCTTCTTCCCGGGCAAAACATAACTTTTTTATGGGTCGTTATCGCTTCTCGGCCTATTGGCTAAGATCAAGTGTAGTATCTGTTCTTATCAGCTTAATATCTGATATGCCAGGCAACGCCTGGCTCATATATTAAACTGATTTTTGGGCTTCGGCCATGGGATTGAAGCTTGCTTCGCCCTGGCCACGGGTTGTCTCGGTATCGCACTACCTCCGAGTACGGCCCTCTTCCCTTCGGGGAAGAACATCACTATCGAAAATAAAGTAAAAACTCATCAACAACACAACTACATACACGGCTCCCTTCCACTAATTTCGCACATCAATTCTTTATATTTTACAGATATCAACAGAACCCATCGAGTTCGACGCCGCAAGACAACACCGTCGCTAAAGACACCGAGAGGGTAGAGCAAGCACGTTTCTTTCCTCATTTTTGTTTAATCGGCATGCTGGCTATCGGAATTCAGTTGGCGACAAATTACCCTATTAACCACATGCCGCTGACTCGTAGTACCCGGTCATAGGCTTTCTGCGACAAACACATGCATACTTACCTGACGCGAGAGGTACTTTGATCAACAAGGAAGTCCTCTCAGGATGAGGCCCTCTCATTGCACTTCGACTGGGTTGACTCCTGCGATTACCCCAAATGTGGGTAACTCGAGCGTATAATTTCTGGTAGTGGGGACCTGCGTTCGCGCTCGTCCCCTTACAACAAACCAATCAAAAGCAAACTCATCCAACGCGCGAGCACACGGGCTTCGTGGAACATTCGATTTCACCGTTCTTATGTTCCTCGTCGACCTCTCGTGCCACAACGCCGAACGACCGCTATAAAAGCGATATTTTCACCTCCTCCAATGTCTACGACCATACCACCGGGAAAGCACCGGTTCTCGTCTGATCACCGAAGTTAAGCCCGGGCGGGCGGGGTTAGTACTTGGATGGGTGACCGCCTGGGAATACCCCGTGTCGTAGACACCTTTTTCTTTTTTCTTTCTTTCAGACGCTTCGAGCGCGTGGGCTGACCTGGGCCGAACCACATCGTTGCTCCAGCTTCTTCCCGGGCAAAACATAACTTTTTTATGGGTCGTTATCGCTTCTCGGCCTATTGGCTAAGATCAAGTGTAGTATCTGTTCTTATCAGCTTAATATCTGATATGCCAGGCAACGCCTGGCTCATATATTAAACTGATTTTTGGGCTTCGGCCATGGGATTGAAGCTTGCTTCGCCCTGGCCACGGGTTGTCTCGGTATCGCACTACCTCCGAGTACGGCCCTCTTCCCTTCGGGGAAGAACATCACTATCGAAAATAAAGTAAAAACTCATCAACAACACAACTACATACACGGCTCCCTTCCACTAATTTCGCACATCAATTCTTTATATTTTACAGATATCAACAGAACCCATCGAGTTCGACGCCGCAAGACAACACCGTCGCTAAAGACACCGAGAGGGTAGAGCAAGCACGTTTCTTTCCTCATTTTTGTTTAATCGGCATGCTGGCTATCGGAATTCAGTTGGCGACAAATTACCCTATTAACCACATGCCGCTGACTCGTAGTACCCGGTCATAGGCTTTCTGCGACAAACACATGCACACTTTCCTGATGCGAGAGGTACTTTGATCAACAAGGAAGTCCTCTCAGGATGAGGCCCTCTCATTGCACTTCGACTGGGTTGACTCCTGCGATTACCCCAAATGTGGGTAACTTGAGCGTATAATTTCTGGTAGTGGGGACCTGCGTTCGCGCTCGTCCCCTTACAACAAACCAATCAAAAGCAAACTCATCCAACGCGCGAGCACACGGGCTTCGTGGAACATTCGATTTCACCGTTCTTATGTTCCTCGTCGACCTCTCGTGCCACAACGCCGAACGACCGCTATAAAAGCGATATTTTCACCTCCTCCAATGTCTACGACCATACCACCGGGAAAGCACCGGTTCTCGTCTGATCACCGAAGTTAAGCCCGGGCGGGCGGGTTAGTACTTGGATGGGTGACGGCCTGGGAATACCCCGTCTCGTAGACACCTTTTTCTTTTTCTTTCAGACGCTTCGACCACGTGGGCTGACCTGGGCCGAACCACATCGTTGCTCCAGCTTCTTCCCGGGCAAAACATAACTTTTTTATGGGTCGTTATCGCTTCTCGGCCTATTGGCTAAGATCAAGTGTAGTATCTGTTCTTATCAGCTTAATATCTGATATGCCAGGCAACGCCTGGCTCATATATTAAACTGATTTTTGGGCTTCGGCCATGGGATTGAAGCTTGCTTCGCCCTGGCCACGGGTTGTCTCGGTATCGCACTACCTCCGAGTACGGCCCTCTTCCCTTCGGGGAAGAACATCACTATCGAAAATAAAGTAAAAACTCATCAACAACACAACTACATACACGGCTCCCTTCCACTAATTTCGCACATCAATTCTTTATATTTTACAGATATCAACAGAACCCATCGAGTTCGACGCCGCAAGACAACACCGTCGCTAAAGACACCGAGAGGGTAGAGCAAGCACGTTTCTTTCCTCATTTTTGTTTAATCGGCATGCTGGCTATCGGAATTCAGTTGGCGACAAATTACCCTATTAACCACATGCCGCTGACTCGTAGTACCCGGTCATAGGCTTTCTGCGACAAACACATGCATACTTACCTGACGCGAGAGGTACTTTGATCAACAAGGAAGTCCTCTCAGGATGAGGCCCTCTCATTGCACTTCGACTGGGTTGACTCCTGCGATTACCCCAAATGTGGGTAACTCGAGCGTATAATTTCTGGTAGTGGGGACCTGCGTTCGCGCTCGTCCCCTTACAACAAACCAATCAAAAGCAAACTCATCCAACGCGCGAGCACACGGGCTTCGTGGAACATTCGATTTCACCGTTCTTATGTTCCTCGTCGACCTCTCGTGCCACAACGCCGAACGACCGCTATAAAAGCGATATTTTCACCTCCTCCAATGTCTACGACCATACCACCGGGAAAGCACCGGTTCTCGTCTGATCACCGAAGTTAAGCCCGGGCGGGCGGGGTTAGTACTTGGATGGGTGACCGCCTGGGAATACCCCGTGTCGTAGACACCTTTTTCTTTTTTCTTTCTTTCAGACGCTTCGAGCGCGTGGGCTGACCTGGGCCGAACCACATCGTTGCTCCAGCTTCTTCCCGGGCAAAACATAACTTTTTTATGGGTCGTTATCGCTTCTCGGCCTATTGGCTAAGATCAAGTGTAGTATCTGTTCTTATCAGCTTAATATCTGATATGCCAGGCAACGCCTGGCTCATATATTAAACTGATTTTTGGGCTTCGGCCATGGGATTGAAGCTTGCTTCGCCCTGGCCACGGGTTGTCTCGGTATCGCACTACCTCCGAGTACGGCCCTCTTCCCTTCGGGGAAGAACATCACTATCGAAAATAAAGTAAAAACTCATCAACAACACAACTACATACACGGCTCCCTTCCACTAATTTCGCACATCAATTCTTTATATTTTACAGATATCAACAGAACCCATCGAGTTCGACGCCGCAAGACAACACCGTCGCTAAAGACACCGAGAGGGTAGAGCAAGCACGTTTCTTTCCTCATTTTTGTTTAATCGGCATGCTGGCTATCGGAATTCAGTTGGCGACAAATTACCCTATTAACCACATGCCGCTGACTCGTAGTACCCGGTCATAGGCTTTCTGCGACAAACACATGCATACTTACCTGACGCGAGAGGTACTTTGATCAACAAGGAAGTCCTCTCAGGATGAGGCCCTCTCATTGCACTTCGACTGGGTTGACTCCTGCGATTACCCCAAATGTGGGTAACTCGAGCGTATAATTTCTGGTAGTGGGGACCTGCGTTCGCGCTCGTCCCCTTACAACAAACCAATCAAAAGCAAACTCATCCAACGCGCGAGCACACGGGCTTCGTGGAACATTCGATTTCACCGTTCTTATGTTCCTCGTCGACCTCTCGTGCCACAACGCCGAACGACCGCTATAAAAGCGATATTTTCACCTCCTCCAATGTCTACGACCATACCACCGGGAAAGCACCGGTTCTCGTCTGATCACCGAAGTTAAGCCCGGGCGGGCGGGGTTAGTACTTGGATGGGTGACCGCCTGGGAATACCCCGTGTCGTAGACACCTTTTTCTTTTTTCTTTCTTTCAGACGCTTCGAGCGCGTGGGCTGACCTGGGCCGAACCACATCGTTGCTCCAGCTTCTTCCCGGGCAAAACATAACTTTTTTATGGGTCGTTATCGCTTCTCGGCCTATTGGCTAAGATCAAGTGTAGTATCTGTTCTTATCAGCTTAATATCTGATATGCCAGGCAACGCCTGGCTCATATATTAAACTGATTTTTGGGCTTCGGCCATGGGATTGAAGCTTGCTTCGCCCTGGCCACGGGTTGTCTCGGTATCGCACTACCTCCGAGTACGGCCCTCTTCCCTTCGGGGAAGAACATCACTATCGAAAATAAAGTAAAAACTCATCAACAACACAACTACATACACGGCTCCCTTCCACTAATTTCGCACATCAATTCTTTATATTTTACAGATATCAACAGAACCCATCGAGTTCGACGCCGCAAGACAACACCGTCGCTAAAGACACCGAGAGGGTAGAGCAAGCACGTTTCTTTCCTCATTTTTGTTTAATCGGCATGCTGGCTATCGGAATTCAGTTGGCGACAAATTACCCTATTAACCACATGCCGCTGACTCGTAGTACCCGGTCATAGGCTTTCTGCGACAAACACATGCATACTTACCTGACGCGAGAGGTACTTTGATCAACAAGGAAGTCCTCTCAGGATGAGGCCCTCTCATTGCACTTCGACTGGGTTGACTCCTGCGATTACCCCAAATGTGGGTAACTCGAGCGTATAATTTCTGGTAGTGGGGACCTGCGTTCGCGCTCGTCCCCTTACAACAAACCAATCAAAAGCAAACTCATCCAACGCGCGAGCACACGGGCTTCGTGGAACATTCGATTTCACCGTTCTTATGTTCCTCGTCGACCTCTCGTGCCACAACGCCGAACGACCGCTATAAAAGCGATATTTTCACCTCCTCCAATGTCTACGACCATACCACCGGGAAAGCACCGGTTCTCGTCTGATCACCGAAGTTAAGCCCGGGCGGGCGGGGTTAGTACTTGGATGGGTGACCGCCTGGGAATACCCCGTGTCGTAGACACCTTTTTCTTTTTTCTTTCTTTCAGACGCTTCGAGCGCGTGGGCTGACCTGGGCCGAACCACATCGTTGCTCCAGCTTCTTCCCGGGCAAAACATAACTTTTTTATTGGTCGTTATCGCTTCTCGGCCTATTGGCTAAGATCAAGTGTAGTATCTGTTCTTATCAGCTTAATATCTGATATGCCAGGCAACGCCTGGCTCATATATTAAACTGATTTTTGGGCTTCGGCCATGGGATTGAAGCTTGCTTCGCCCTGGCCACGGGTTGTCTCGGTATCGCACTACCTCCGAGTACGGCCCTCTTCCCTTCGGGGAAGAACATCACTATCGAAAATAAAGTAAAAACTCATCAACAACACAACTACATACACGGCTCCCTTCCACTAATTTCGCACATCAATTCTTTATATTTTACAGATATCAACAGAACCCATCGAGTTCGACGCCGCAAGACAACACCGTCGCTAAAGACACCGAGAGGGTAGAGCAAGCACGTTTCTTTCCTCATTTTTGTTTAATCGGCATGCTGGCTATCGGAATTCAGTTGGCGACAAATTACCCTATTAACCACATGCCGCTGACTCGTAGTACCCGGTCATAGGCTTTCTGCGACAAACACATGCATACTTACCTGACGCGAGAGGTACTTTGATCAACAAGGAAGTCCTCTCAGGATGAGGCCCTCTCATTGCACTTCGACTGGGTTGACTCCTGCGATTACCCCAAATGTGGGTAACTCGAGCGTATAATTTCTGGTAGTGGGGACCTGCGTTCGCGCTCGTCCCCTTACAACAAACCAATCAAAAGCAAACTCATCCAACGCGCGAGCACACGGGCTTCGTGGAACATTCGATTTCACCGTTCTTATGTTCCTCGTCGACCTCTCGTGCCACAACGCCGAACGACCGCTATAAAAGCGATATTTTCACCTCCTCCAATGTCTACGACCATACCACCGGGAAAGCACCGGTTCTCGTCTGATCACCGAAGTTAAGCCCGGGCGGGCGGGGTTAGTACTTGGATGGGTGACCGCCTGGGAATACCCCGTGTCGTAGACACCTTTTTCTTTTTTCTTTCTTTCAGACGCTTCGAGCGCGTGGGCTGACCTGGGCCGAACCACATCGTTGCTCCAGCTTCTTCCCGGGCAAAACATAACTTTTTTATGGGTCGTTATCGCTTCTCGGCCTATTGGCTAAGATCAAGTGTAGTATCTGTTCTTATCAGCTTAATATCTGATATGCCAGGCAACGCCTGGCTCATATATTAAACTGATTTTTGGGCTTCGGCCATGGGATTGAAGCTTGCTTCGCCCTGGCCACGGGTTGTCTCGGTATCGCACTACCTCCGAGTACGGCCCTCTTCCCTTCGGGGAAGAACATCACTATCGAAAATAAAGTAAAAACTCATCAACAACACAACTACATACACGGCTCCCTTCCACTAATTTCGCACATCAATTCTTTATATTTTACAGATATCAACAGAACCCATCGAGTTCGACGCCGCAAGACAACACCGTCGCTAAAGACACCGAGAGGGTAGAGCAAGCACGTTTCTTTCCTCATTTTTGTTTAATCGGCATGCTGGCTATCGGAATTCAGTTGGCGACAAATTACCCTATTAACCACATGCCGCTGACTCGTAGTACCCGGTCATAGGCTTTCTGCGACAAACACATGCATACTTACCTGACGCGAGAGGTACTTTGATCAACAAGGAAGTCCTCTCAGGATGAGGCCCTCTCATTGCACTTCGACTGGGTTGACTCCTGCGATTACCCCAAATGTGGGTAACTCGAGCGTATAATTTCTGGTAGTGGGGACCTGCGTTCGCGCTCGTCCCCTTACAACAAACCAATCAAAAGCAAACTCATCCAACGCGCGAGCACACGGGCTTCGTGGAACATTCGATTTCACCGTTCTTATGTTCCTCGTCGACCTCTCGTGCCACAACGCCGAACGACCGCTATAAAAGCGATATTTTCACCTCCTCCAATGTCTACGACCATACCACCGGGAAAGCACCGGTTCTCGTCTGATCACCGAAGTTAAGCCCGGGCGGGCGGGGTTAGTACTTGGATGGGTGACCGCCTGGGAATACCCCGTGTCGTAGACACCTTTTTCTTTTTTCTTTCTTTCAGACGCTTCGAGCGCGTGGGCTGACCTGGGCCGAACCACATCGTTGCTCCAGCTTCTTCCCGGGCAAAACATAACTTTTTTATGGGTCGTTATCGCTTCTCGGCCTATTGGCTAAGATCAAGTGTAGTATCTGTTCTTATCAGCTTAATATCTGATATGCCAGGCAACGCCTGGCTCATATATTAAACTGATTTTTGGGCTTCGGCCATGGGATTGAAGCTTGCTTCGCCCTGGCCACGGGTTGTCTCGGTATCGCACTACCTCCGAGTACGGCCCTCTTCCCTTCGGGGAAGAACATCACTATCGAAAATAAAGTAAAAACTCATCAACAACACAACTACATACACGGCTCCCTTCCACTAATTTCGCACATCAATTCTTTATATTTTACAGATATCAACAGAACCCATCGAGTTCGACGCCGCAAGACAACACCGTCGCTAAAGACACCGAGAGGGTAGAGCAAGCACGTTTCTTTCCTCATTTTTGTTTAATCGGCATGCTGGCTATCGGAATTCAGTTGGCGACAAATTACCCTATTAACCACATGCCGCTGACTCGTAGTACCCGGTCATAGGCTTTCTGCGACAAACACATGCATACTTACCTGACGCGAGAGGTACTTTGATCAACAAGGAAGTCCTCTCAGGATGAGGCCCTCTCATTGCACTTCGACTGGGTTGACTCCTGCGATTACCCCAAATGTGGGTAACTCGAGCGTATAATTTCTGGTAGTGGGGACCTGCGTTCGCGCTCGTCCCCTTACAACAAACCAATCAAAAGCAAACTCATCCAACGCGCGAGCACACGGGCTTCGTGGAACATTCGATTTCACCGTTCTTATGTTCCTCGTCGACCTCTCGTGCCACAACGCCGAACGACCGCTATAAAAGCGATATTTTCACCTCCTCCAATGTCTACGACCATACCACCGGGAAAGCACCGGTTCTCGTCTGATCACCGAAGTTAAGCCCGGGCGGGCGGGGTTAGTACTTGGATGGGTGACCGCCTGGGAATACCCCGTGTCGTAGACACCTTTTTCTTTTTTCTTTCTTTCAGACGCTTCGAGCGCGTGGGCTGACCTGGGCCGAACCACATCGTTGCTCCAGCTTCTTCCCGGGCAAAACATAACTTTTTTATGGGTCGTTATCGCTTCTCGGCCTATTGGCTTTTTGTCATTAGGTTCGTGATATTACGAGTTTCAGTTGGTTCTGTTCTCGTTGTCAGTTGATCACCTGTTGGTAGAGGACGCTTTGCACCCCCAACAGGCCGGCTGACTAAACAGTTCTTATGGCCTCTACGAGTTCTCGAGTGCTGTTAGGGCGCAGGTGGTGGATCCATGCTCCAGCTTACAGGCTGGTAACACTGCCTCGCCCTCTTCGAGAGTTACAACGCCGGTGCGGACTATGGCCGATGTGGTTGGTGACCGTGCTACTGGGAGTACTCCCAGTAGTGGTCCTTCTAAGGACCTTCCAGCCCCGTCGCTCGTAGTTCCGTACCCAGAACGCTGCGCCGTGGTCACCGTTCCTTCGTTGGCCCTGGCGGGGAAACCGAAGCTGTCGCCGGGGGAAGTCTGGGACGCTTTAGAGAAGGAATTCTCTCCTGCGGCCCAGTACTTCGCCCAGATCCAGTCCCTGCGCACTGACCGCTTCCGTCTCTGGTGCACGTCGCCGGAGGTTTTGGAAAACGTCATCGCGGCTGGTATCTCCATTCGTGGTTTCCCGTGTAAGATCCAGCCCTATTCCTACAAGAAGAAGAGCTGGGTCACCGTGACACACTTGCCCTATGGCTTGCCGGAGGAGGAATTGAAAGTATTCTTCGGCCGCTATGGGGTGGTGTGTAAGCTGGTCTACGTGCTGTTCCGGAACGTGAGGACTGGGACAGTAAAGCTTCTTATGGAGCTACGAGAGGCCATCCCGACGCGTGTTCGCATCTGCGGTCATGCTGGGCTGGTCTATCACCAGGGGCAGGTTCGTACCTGTTTTCATTGTGGCACGGTTGGACATGAGTCCCGCCGCTTGCCCAGAAGAAGCAGGTCACTGCCACGAAGACGACGGCGAATCCTTCTTCGGGTGCCGGCGCGGACGCGGCGACCCTCGGGGCCTAAGCGTAAGCGCAAGCGTAACCGTCGGAGGAAGTCGAAGAGGGCCGTGGCCCCTTCGGACGCCCCTTCTTCGTCCCAGCCAGGGGCCCCAGTCGAGGTGATGGAGGATTCGTCGAGTGGCTCTGAGCCACTTGCGAAGAAACCCGCCTTGGAAGTTGACCCTGCGACGGGTGGCTCTTCGGATCCACCTCTGGACTCGGCACCGGTTGTCGGGGACATGGAGACTGATGTGGGTTCTCACATTGTCGGCGTGCCCTCCGATGATCCGGTTGTACAGTTCCTTCACGAGCTCCATGTGGCATCTCGTGCGGCTCTGGACCGCGATTACCCACGCAGTGAGGACAATTCGGATTACCGTCTCGTCCACGGTTCCTATGTTTTTGTGGAGGAGGGTGAGGTTTTTGGCGACGATGTCGATCCTTCGGATCCCATGCCGCCTGGCTGGCGGCTTCACATGCAGCATAGGGGCGATGAGATCCGCGCGTTTTTGGGTTCGGGTGTGGTCTTCGACTATGACTTGCTTTCGGACAAGGCTATCCTCTTCACGGAGGACGGGTCGGAGATCCGGCGGTGTACCTTGCGGTATACCGCGAGTGGAGTTTGAGGAGGATTAGGTGTGGGTCCATTTCATGTGCATTCCTAAATCCATCCATTCCCGACTCCCTCGGCTGGTCTGCTTTAGCTGATCGGTCCTGGGTGACCATTTTTGTCGTTTCTGGCGCAACGGAGAGAGGGTCGCATCCTCTTTTGGTCTGAGTGGCAAGCGTAAGCCACCTCCGCGGAATAGTTCCTTGCACTTAGGGATTCACGATGTCATTTGCACCGGGCATCTTATATCCTGAAGGGGCTTAACTTCAAAACAAGATCAAGTGTAGTATCTGTTCTTATCAGCTTAATATCTGATATGCCAGGCAACGCCTGGCTCATATATTAAACTGATTTTTGGGCTTCGGCCATGGGATTGAAGCTTGCTTCGCCCTGGCCACGGGTTGTCTCGGTATCGCACTACCTCCGAGTACGGCCCTCTTCCCTTCGGGGAAGAACATCACTATCGAAAATAAAGTAAAAACTCATCAACAACACAACTACATACACGGCTCCCTTCCACTAATTTCGCACATCAATTCTTTATATTTTACAGATATCAACAGAACCCATCGAGTTCGACGCCGCAAGACAACACCGTCGCTAAAGACACCGAGAGGGTAGAGCAAGCACGTTTCTTTCCTCATTTTTGTTTAATCGGCATGCTGGCTATCGGAATTCAGTTGGCGACAAATTACCCTATTAACCACATGCCGCTGACTCGTAGTACCCGGTCATAGGCTTTCTGCGACAAACACATGCATACTTACCTGACGCGAGAGGTACTTTGATCAACAAGGAAGTCCTCTCAGGATGAGGCCCTCTCATTGCACTTCGACTGGGTTGACTCCTGCGATTACCCCAAATGTGGGTAACTCGAGCGTATAATTTCTGGTAGTGGGGACCTGCGTTCGCGCTCGTCCCCTTACAACAAACCAATCAAAAGCAAACTCATCCAACGCGCGAGCACACGGGCTTCGTGGAACATTCGATTTCACCGTTCTTATGTTCCTCGTCGACCTCTCGTGCCACAACGCCGAACGACCGCTATAAAAGCGATATTTTCACCTCCTCCAATGTCTACGACCATACCACCGGGAAAGCACCGGTTCTCGTCTGATCACCGAAGTTAAGCCCGGGCGGGCGGGGTTAGTACTTGGATGGGTGACCGCCTGGGAATACCCCGTGTCGTAGACACCTTTTTCTTTTTTCTTTCTTTCAGACGCTTCGAGCGCGTGGGCTGACCTGGGCCGAACCACATCGTTGCTCCAGCTTCTTCCCGGGCAAAACATAACTTTTTTATGGGTCGTTATCGCTTCTCGGCCTATTGGCTAAGATCAAGTGTAGTATCTGTTCTTATCAGCTTAATATCTGATATGCCAGGCAACGCCTGGCTCATATATTAAACTGATTTTTGGGCTTCGGCCATGGGATTGAAGCTTGCTTCGCCCTGGCCACGGGTTGTCTCGGTATCGCACTACCTCCGAGTACGGCCCTCTTCCCTTCGGGGAAGAACATCACTATCGAAAATAAAGTAAAAACTCATCAACAACACAACTACATACACGGCTCCCTTCCACTAATTTCGCACATCAATTCTTTATATTTTACAGATATCAACAGAACCCATCGAGTTCGACGCCGCAAGACAACACCGTCGCTAAAGACACCGAGAGGGTAGAGCAAGCACGTTTCTTTCCTCATTTTTGTTTAATCGGCATGCTGGCTATCGGAATTCAGTTGGCGACAAATTACCCTATTAACCACATGCCGCTGACTCGTAGTACCCGGTCATAGGCTTTCTGCGACAAACACATGCATACTTACCTGACGCGAGAGGTACTTTGATCAACAAGGAAGTCCTCTCAGGATGAGGCCCTCTCATTGCACTTCGACTGGGTTGACTCCTGCGATTACCCCAAATGTGGGTAACTCGAGCGTATAATTTCTGGTAGTGGGGACCTGCGTTCGCGCTCGTCCCCTTACAACAAACCAATCAAAAGCAAACTCATCCAACGCGCGAGCACACGGGCTTCGTGGAACATTCGATTTCACCGTTCTTATGTTCCTCGTCGACCTCTCGTGCCACAACGCCGAACGACCGCTATAAAAGCGATATTTTCACCTCCTCCAATGTCTACGACCATACCACCGGGAAAGCACCGGTTCTCGTCTGATCACCGAAGTTAAGCCCGGGCGGGCGGGGTTAGTACTTGGATGGGTGACCGCCTGGGAATACCCCGTGTCGTAGACACCTTTTTCTTTTTTCTTTCTTTCAGACGCTTCGAGCGCGTGGGCTGACCTGGGCCGAACCACATCGTTGCTCCAGCTTCTTCCCGGGCAAAACATAACTTTTTTATGGGTCGTTATCGCTTCTCGGCCTATTGGCTATCGAGTTTTAGCGATCGAAACGTTCCTGCTCTACGAGTTCTTCGAGTTCTTTGAGTTGTCTTCGAGCTACAAAAGTGACTGAGGTGGATCCATGCTCCAGACTTGTCTGGTAACACTTCTACACTTCTTCGAGTTTGTCAACGCTTGTTGGTGGTACTGGTCCGCGCCTGCTTGGTGGTTCTCTTCAGAACCTTGGTACCTCCTTCCAGCGGTGGTCTTCTCGTGTCTGGTTTGGCCGTGGTTTCGTTCGGCGCCTTGGTGGCCTTGGCTTCCGTGGTGCTTTGCCTGGCGGTCTAGCTCTACTGGGTTCCTGAGTTGTCTTGGTGACCCTTGGCTTACTGAGCCTTCAGTCCCAGCGCCCACGTCCTTTGGGCGCTCACGTGAGTTTTGTGTGTGTTGTATCTTTGCTTCCTTTGCAAGGTATACTGCGTGTAGGGTATTCTTTCTTTCTCACCCTTTTTACTGCGCGATGGCGATTCCTTATTCTAATCGCACCGCTACTATTACCTTGTCTGATCTTGCGCTCGCATCGGGCCCCCGTGTGCGACCCCAAGAAATTTTGGATGAATTTTTCGTCCAGTTTGATCAGGTTCCCCAGGTAGTCCTGGGTATCCAGATGACCGGCCTTAATACTGCCCGTGCCACCTTTGCTTCTGCTGAAGTAATGGAGGAATTAATTAATTTGGGTTTGTCCTTTCGTGGCCAGCCGGTTGTCATTGCGCCTTTTTCATCTAAGAAATGGGTTACGCTCACTCGCCTCCCCTATGGCATCCCTATGGAGGAGGCCAAACGCATTCTTTCTGCGTATGGTGTGGTTTACAATTGTAAACATGAATTGTACCGCGGCATTCAAATTGGCACGCGATCCTTTTTAATGGACGTTAAGCGCCCGATCCCATCGATGATTTACATCAAGGGTCATCGGTGCCTTATTTTTTATCGGGGACAGCCCCGTACGTGTTTCCGTTGCCGGCAACCAGGTCACGAAAGTTCTACCTGTCCTGGGCGCCCCCAACAGTTGGGCAATGGTCCTCCTGCGCAGCACCAGGACACTGCTCCCTCTACTGAGCAAATATCTGCCCAGTCTGATGTTCCGGACGCGCCCTCTACGACAATAGGGGGTCCTACACCGCGTCCTGCCCTTGTGACGTCCGAACCTGCCACTTATGCCTCTGTTTTATCCGGGGCGCGAACAGCGGTTACTAGTGCGCTGGCCCCAATTAACGAAGGCGCTTCCACGTCCTTTGCTTCGGCGGAGCTGGGAGCGCAGCCGACCCTGACCGCCTCGCCACTGGCTGGTAGTAGCGTTATGTCCGCTTCGGTCGCCGTTGACGGCCGTTCCATCCCAACTACTCCTCCTCGGAAGAAGGGGAGAATGGAAGTCCAACAGCCAGTTGGAGTATCTGAGGGTGAATTTAGCATTCTTCCGCCAGCGCCACCCGTAACTGACGAACCCGGTTTGGATGAAGAATCGGGTCCCGTCTCAGAAAGTGAAGACGATGACAATGCCTTTGAGTCATCTGACGATATGGCTGGGGTCGACGATCCACCGGCCTCCACCGCTGCTGTGGGTTCCTCCTCCCCACTTACGCAATACACTCCGAACCTCCCGGTTTCGGAGAAGGCAAAGTATGGTGTTCTGTCAAAGTTAGCTTCTAAGCGGAACCCAAAAGGTAAATCTGGCAGAGGGAAAACTCTAGCCTACAAAAGTACGATGCTTTCATGCATCCGCAAGCGTACATCTCCAACATTGTATGCTGGCTCTAAGCACCAATTGAGTACTCTAGCAAAGATGCTTCCGAAACCCGACAAAAAGGGGCGTCTCCCTCGTAGGGGTGGCCCCCCATTGTCCCCATCTTTAGATGTTTAGATGGCGGGCATCCGCATTATTACACTAAATGTCGAAGGGCTCAGGTCCCTCCAGAATCGCCAGACGCTCATGAGCTGGCTCAATTGTTTTTTACCTGAAATTGTGTGTTTGCAGGAAACCCATTCAACCTCAGAGGCCGAGTTCGACGGCTGGTTTTCTAGCAATAACTTGTCTATTAATAATTCAAACCGGTACAAGTACGTTTCCTCGCCAGGCTCCGACAGGAGTTGTGGCGTGGCCATTCTCTACCGTCCAAGTTTGGAGGTAGTGCGGAGTTGGAAAGACGATTCGGGCAGACTCGTCACCGTAGAATTCCGTCGTGCCAATTTTAATTTCCAGGTTGCATGTATATATGGCCCCAACACCAAGCGGGCCGGCACCTCCTTTTTCGAATCCATGTATCAGGCACTTGATCCGGATGTCCCAGCGCTCTTGTGCGGCGACTTTAATACCGTGGTGGACCCATATGTCGATCGGTTTGGGTGTAACCCAACTTCCGCTTGGGCCTATAATTGGTCTTCCACTCTCCGTGATCTAATGGAAACTTGCGATCTCTGCGATGCTTGGCGGGCCAAGCATGCGGGTGTTGCGGATTTTACATGGAGAAGGCCCAATGGGTCCCAGGGTTCTCGGATCGACATGATCTGGATCCCGCAGAGGTATCTCAGCCTTGTCACGTCGGTAGACATCTTCCCTTTTTTTCGTTCCGACCATTCATGCGTGTTCTTGGACATCAACCTGCCTTCGGTGGTTGAGCGAGGCAGGGGGTTGTGGAAGTTTAATACATCCCACCTACGTGACGCGGCCTTTTGTCGTAAGGTTAATGAGTTTTGGACTGCCTGGCGCCTAGAACGGGCGCGGTTCCACTTCCTTTCGGCCTGGTGGGACGCAGGTAAAGTTCGCCTCAAGCGCCTGATTCGCGAGTATTCTCGTGAAAAATCGACAAACCATAAGCTTACAGTTAAATCGTTAACCCAAACCCTCTACCACCTGCAGCGAAGAATTAATAATGGCGAACAGCTCCATGGTCTGTTGGCAGATGTTAAGGCGGAGTTGGCTTCGGAACTCCTTATGGAAGCAGAAGGTGCCAAGCTGAGAGCCCAGATTCGTTGGGCAGAGGAAGGGGAATCGTCCACGGCGTACTTCCTGCGGCAAGAGAAAGCCCGGGGACAGCAGCGCCTTATTAGCGGTGTAAACCGCCCTGATGGCTCTCTGGCCTCATCGACCCAAGCGATGTTAGATGTTTGGCGCGACTATTATTCCGGCTTGTTCACCTCGCAACATCTCGAGGAGGAGAGTCAAGCAACCTTCCTGGATAGTCTTGAGCGTACTTTGTCCCCCACCAACATCGAGTCGTGTGAGGGTGATCTCACGGAAGACGAATGCAAAAACGCATTAAAGCAAATGTCGTCCAAGAAGTCTCCAGGGGTAGATGGGCTCCCAGCCGAGTTTTTTCTCCGGTTTTGGGGACTGTTAGGCCCTGACCTGGTCGCTGTTCTAAATTCCTGCTACCATTGTGGAAGACTTTCTAAGTCCCAGCGTTCGGGGGCAATTACCCTCCTGTTTAAAAAGGGCGATCCCCTTGATACGGCGAACTGGCGTCCTATCACCCTCCTGTGCGTGGACTACAAAATCGCAGCTAAGGCGTTAGCTAACCGCCTTCTTAGAGTCATCGCATCCGTTGTGTCTCCCGATCAGGTTTGCGGTATTCCGGGGAGATTCATGGGGGAAAATGTGCGCTTACTCCACGATGTTGTTGCTTACGCTAACTCCGAAGCGTTACCGGCAGCCATTCTGTCATTAGACCAGGAAAAGGCTTTCGACCGGGTCGAATGGTCTTACATGAATAAGGTTCTAGTCAGGATGGGCTTTGGCCCCTCTTTCCTGAAGTGGGTGAATTTGCTGTATACAGGTGTATCCTCAGCAGTGATGGTGAACGGCTTCATTTCAATGCCATTTTCGGTTTCCAGGGGGGTGCGTCAGGGTTGTCCCCTCTCGCCATTGTTGTACGTTCTGGTGGCGGAATCTTTGGCTTGCGCAATTCGCGCGGACTCGTCCATTGATGGTTTTCCCCTCCCTGGAGGGTGTAAACGAGTCAAGCTGTCTCAATACGCTGACGATACGACTACCCTTGTTGCCTCGGACGAGTCAATGGTTAACTTGTTCAGCCTCTTTGGGCGGTATGAGCAAGCCTCGGGTGCAAAGTTGAACCAACGTAAGTGCCACGGGCTCCTTCTCGGCCCATGGCGTTCTCGCACGTCCCTTCCGGTTCAGCTCCAGTGGTCCTCCACTTGCATTGTTGCCCTCGGAAGTCGCGTCGCCAATGATGGTGCAGAGGACTGGGGTCCTCTCGTGGGGCAACTCGAGCTCCTTTTGTCCTCTTGGTCTCGTCGCTCCTTGTCATTCCGCGGACGGGCCCTCATCGCCAACATTTTGGGACTAAGTATCTTTTGGTACTTGGCTTCGGTCAGCACAATGCCACCTGATGTCACCCAGCGGATCAACGCTCTCGTATTCCCCTTTGTTTGGGGCAAAAAGCGGGAGTGGCTTCGTCGTGAGTCTGTCACCCAGCCCCCTGATTGTGGTGGGCTCGGTGTTGTGGACGTATCTCGTAAGGTCCTTTCCTTGCAGGTACTGTGGGTCAAACGTTTCCTCCTTGGCGAGGATCGCGGTTGGCAGAGCTTTTTCGCCCATTATCTCCGTCGCGCCTTTTTGGCGGAACCCGTAAGTCGGGTCTTTGAATTAACGTCTGCGTCTCCCGCGACCTTGCGCCGTTTGCCTCCGTTTTACCGGTCCGTCCTCGAAGCATGGTTTGCTGTTGGGGGGTGCCGTGCGTTCGGTGCCTGGTTGGTTCCTCGTGGCAACGCTGCACCAATTCCCCTTGCCGAATTGTCGGCCAGTGCAGCTTACCGGTCATTGGCAGTTCACCAGCCACACCGCTGTGTAGCCAAGTTTGAGTTTCTGGGTCCCATCCGTTGGAAATACATGTGGGCGTGCATGGGTCTCTGGCGCTTCCTCCGCCCAGTTCAAGACACCTCGTGGCTGATTGCTCATGGCATTCTCCCCACCGCTGACCGCCTCATCCGGTTTGGCATGTCCAATGTTGTTCCTCTATGTCACTGTGGTGCAGTAGAGGACTTGGTCCATCTCTTTACCGAGTGTTCCTTTACGAACCCGCTTTTTGGCTGGTTTTCTTCCCTGCTGGGACAGGCTCGCCCTCGCTCCCCATGGCCTTCTCGGAAGGAAATCCTACTCGGTTTTGACCGTCCTTCTGGAGTTCCTTTAGGCTTTGCAGCACTGATGGGCATTCTCCGTCATGGTATCTGGCTTGCCCGGAATGCGCACCGCTTTGATGGCGTTCAACCGGATCATCGTCTTGTTTTAAGGCGTTGTCGATCATCGTTTCGGTTTCTTCTCCGAATTCAGCGTCGCCACTGCAGCTATTCGGTCTTTCATGACGTCTGGCTGGCTGGGGGCATTTTTGGTTCGATCACTCCGGAAGGGGGCGTTGTTTTTACTCCAACGCTCTGCTGACATTCCAGAAGCAAATTGCGTTCCCGCTCAGTCCAGAGCGCTCGTTTTACTATGGCCATTCGGGCCTCTTTTATCGTTTTTAACGCGTCTCCCATTCCTTATTTTCTTGTAGACACTCTCTCCAGGAAAGACCGACTTTTTAGGCGTCTTCTGATACTGCTCGGTGTCAGTTAAGGCGAGACAGTGTCATGGCCCATACTCCGGTTTGGGTCCCCCTTAGGCCATTTTTTTAATTAGATGTGTGTAACCGTGTGTGGAGATAGCGCCGGCGGAACCTGCTTGCAGGGGGCCGCATGGGGATCTCTAATTTTTAATTAAAATCGTCTGGTCTCTTGACTAGGCGTCGTCTTCTCGGATAAGGACGTTAAACCGGAGGTCCACCTCCGATTTGGGCAAACACCCGGTGAGGTTCTTTTAGTTGTGAGTCTTCTCACGGCCTGCGGGCTCGTCACATCTCAACGTTACCATCGTTCTTTCATCAATTTTGTCTCATAAGGTCACCTAGTGAACCCTTTGCACACTCATATATGTCTTATCAGGCGTGGAGGAAGGTTCATTACCTTCATGAGACATCGATGTGGCTCGTAGCCACCTCCGCAGGAAAACTCTCATTCACACGATTTCAGGGCTCATTTGCACCGTCGAGTCTGTTAGTTAATCGTGAGAGTTTAACCCAAAACAAGATCAAGTGTAGTATCTGTTCTTATCAGCTTAATATCTGATATGCCAGGCAACGCCTGGCTCATATATTAAACTGATTTTTGGGCTTCGGCCATGGGATTGAAGCTTGCTTCGCCCTGGCCACGGGTTGTCTCGGTATCGCACTACCTCCGAGTACGGCCCTCTTCCCTTCGGGGAAGAACATCACTATCGAAAATAAAGTAAAAACTCATCAACAACACAACTACATACACGGCTCCCTTCCACTAATTTCGCACATCAATTCTTTATATTTTACAGATATCAACAGAACCCATCGAGTTCGACGCCGCAAGACAACACCGTCGCTAAAGACACCGAGAGGGTAGAGCAAGCACGTTTCTTTCCTCATTTTTGTTTAATCGGCATGCTGGCTATCGGAATTCAGTTGGCGACAAATTACCCTATTAACCACATGCCGCTGACTCGTAGTACCCGGTCATAGGCTTTCTGCGACAAACACATGCATACTTACCTGACGCGAGAGGTACTTTGATCAACAAGGAAGTCCTCTCAGGATGAGGCCCTCTCATTGCACTTCGACTGGGTTGACTCCTGCGATTACCCCAAATGTGGGTAACTCGAGCGTATAATTTCTGGTAGTGGGGACCTGCGTTCGCGCTCGTCCCCTTACAACAAACCAATCAAAAGCAAACTCATCCAACGCGCGAGCACACGGGCTTCGTGGAACATTCGATTTCACCGTTCTTATGTTCCTCGTCGACCTCTCGTGCCACAACGCCGAACGACCGCTATAAAAGCGATATTTTCACCTCCTCCAATGTCTACGACCATACCACCGGGAAAGCACCGGTTCTCGTCTGATCACCGAAGTTAAGCCCGGGCGGGCGGGGTTAGTACTTGGATGGGTGACCGCCTGGGAATACCCCGTGTCGTAGACACCTTTTTCTTTTTTCTTTCTTTCAGACGCTTCGAGCGCGTGGGCTGACCTGGGCCGAACCACATCGTTGCTCCAGCTTCTTCCCGGGCAAAACATAACTTTTTTATGGGTCGTTATCGCTTCTCGGCCTATTGGCTAAGATCAAGTGTAGTATCTGTTCTTATCAGCTTAATATCTGATATGCCAGGCAACGCCTGGCTCATATATTAAACTGATTTTTGGGCTTCGGCCATGGGATTGAAGCTTGCTTCGCCCTGGCCACGGGTTGTCTCGGTATCGCACTACCTCCGAGTACGGCCCTCTTCCCTTCGGGGAAGAACATCACTATCGAAAATAAAGTAAAAACTCATCAACAACACAACTACATACACGGCTCCCTTCCACTAATTTCGCACATCAATTCTTTATATTTTACAGATATCAACAGAACCCATCGAGTTCGACGCCGCAAGACAACACCGTCGCTAAAGACACCGAGAGGGTAGAGCAAGCACGTTTCTTTCCTCATTTTTGTTTAATCGGCATGCTGGCTATCGGAATTCAGTTGGCGACAAATTACCCTATTAACCACATGCCGCTGACTCGTAGTACCCGGTCATAGGCTTTCTGCGACAAACACATGCATACTTACCTGACGCGAGAGGTACTTTGATCAACAAGGAAGTCCTCTCAGGATGAGGCCCTCTCATTGCACTTCGACTGGGTTGACTCCTGCGATTACCCCAAATGTGGGTAACTCGAGCGTATAATTTCTGGTAGTGGGGACCTGCGTTCGCGCTCGTCCCCTTACAACAAACCAATCAAAAGCAAACTCATCCAACGCGCGAGCACACGGGCTTCGTGGAACATTCGATTTCACCGTTCTTATGTTCCTCGTCGACCTCTCGTGCCACAACGCCGAACGACCGCTATAAAAGCGATATTTTCACCTCCTCCAATGTCTACGACCATACCACCGGGAAAGCACCGGTTCTCGTCTGATCACCGAAGTTAAGCCCGGGCGGGCGGGGTTAGTACTTGGATGGGTGACCGCCTGGGAATACCCCGTGTCGTAGACACCTTTTTCTTTTTTCTTTCTTTCAGACGCTTCGAGCGCGTGGGCTGACCTGGGCCGAACCACATCGTTGCTCCAGCTTCTTCCCGGGCAAAACATAACTTTTTTATGGGTCGTTATCGCTTCTCGGCCTATTGGCTAAGATCAAGTGTAGTATCTGTTCTTATCAGCTTAATATCTGATATGCCAGGCAACGCCTGGCTCATATATTAAACTGATTTTTGGGCTTCGGCCATGGGATTGAAGCTTGCTTCGCCCTGGCCACGGGTTGTCTCGGTATCGCACTACCTCCGAGTACGGCCCTCTTCCCTTCGGGGAAGAACATCACTATCGAAAATAAAGCAAAAACTCATCAACAACACAACTACATACACGGCTCCCTTCCACTAATTTCGCACATCAATTCTTTATATTTTACAGATATCAACAGAACCCATCGAGTTCGACGCCGCAAGACAACACCGTCGCTAAAGACACCGAGAGGGTAGAGCAAGCACGTTTCTTTCCTCATTTTTGTTTAATCGGCATGCTGGCTATCGGAATTCAGTTGGCGACAAATTACCCTATTAACCACATGCCGCTGACTCGTAGTACCCGGTCATAGGCTTTCTGCGACAAACACATGCATACTTACCTGACGCGAGAGGTACTTTGATCAACAAGGAAGTCCTCTCAGGATGAGGCCCTCTCATTGCACTTCGACTGGGTTGACTCCTGCGATTACCCCAAATGTGGGTAACTCGAGCGTATAATTTCTGGTAGTGGGGACCTGCGTTCGCGCTCGTCCCCTTACAACAAACCAATCAAAAGCAAACTCATCCAACGCGCGAGCACACGGGCTTCGTGGAACATTCGATTTCACCGTTCTTATGTTCCTCGTCGACCTCTCGTGCCACAACGCCGAACGACCGCTATAAAAGCGATATTTTCACCTCCTCCAATGTCTACGACCATACCACCGGGAAAGCACCGGTTCTCGTCTGATCACCGAAGTTAAGCCCGGTCGGGCGGGGTTAGTACTTGGATGGGTGACCGCCTGGGAATACCCCGTGTCGTAGACACCTTTTTCTTTTTTCTTTCTTTCAGACGCTTCGAGCGCGTGGGCTGACCTGGGCCGAACCACATCGTTGCTCCAGCTTCTTCCCGGGCAAAACATAACTTTTTTATGGGTCGTTATCGCTTCTCGGCCTATTGGCTTTTTGTCATTAGGTTCGTGATATTACGAGTTTCAGTTGGTTCTGTTCTCGTTGTCAGTTGATCACCTGTTGGTAGAGGACGCTTTGCACCCCCAACAGGCCGGCTGGCTAAACAGTTCTCATGGCCTCAACGAGTTCTTCGAGTTCGAGTGCTGTTAGGGCGCAGGTGGTGGATCCATGCTCCAGCTTACAGGCTGGTAACACTGCCTCGCCCTCGTCGAGTTTGACAACGCCGGTGCGGACTATGGCCGATGTGGTTGGTGACCGTGCTACTGGGAGTACTCCCAGTAGTGGTCCTTCTAAGGACCTTCCAGCCCCGTCGCTCGTAGTTCCGTACCCAGAACGCTGCGCCGTGGTCACCGTTCCTTCGTTGGCCCTGGCGGGGAAACCGAAGCTGTCGCCGGGGGAAGTCTGGGACGCTTTAGAGAAGGAATTCTCTCCTGCGGCCCAATACTTCGCCCAGATCCAGTCCCTGCGCACTGACCGCTTCCGTCTCTGGTGCACGTCGCCGGAGGTTTTGGAAAACGTTATCGCGGCTGGTATCTCCATTCGTGGTTTCCCGTGTAAGATCCAGCCCTATTCCTACAAGAAGAAGAGCTGGGTCACCGTGACACACTTGCCCTATGGCTTGCCGGAGGAGGAATTGAAAGTATTCTTCGGCCGCTATGGGGTGGTGTGTAAGTTGGTCTACGTGCTGTTCCGGAACGTGAGAACTGGGACAGTGAAGCTTCTTATGGAGCTACGAGAGGCCATCCCGACGCGTGTTCGCATCTGCGGTCATGCTGGGCTGGTCTATCACCAGGGGCAGGTTCGTACCTGCTTCAATTGTGGAGCGGTCGGACATGAGTCCCGCCGCTGCCCTAAGAAGCAGGTCCCTGTCACGAAGACGAAGGCAAATCCTCCTTCGGGTGCCGGCGCGGACGATGTGGCCCCTCTGGGGCCTCAGCGTAAGCGCAAGCGTAACCGTCGGAGGAAGTCGAAGAGGGCCGTGGCCCCTTCGGACGCCCCTTCTTCGTCCCAGCCAGGGGCCCCAGTCGAGGCGATGGAGGATTCGTCGAGTGGCTCTGAGCCACTTGCGAAGAGACCCGCCTTGGACGTCGTCCCTGCGACGGGTGGCTCTTCGGATCCACCTCTGGACTCGGAGCCTGTGGTCGAGGTCATGGAGACGGCCGTTGTTGATGACGGTCCCTTCGTGGGTTTCGCATCACGGGCTGTGAAAGAACTTCGCGAGCTCCATGTGGAATCTCGTGAAGCTTTGGACCGAGATTACCCTCGTGATGTGGGCAACTCCGACTATCGTTGGATTGGTGGATCCCACATCTACGTTGAGGACGGAGAAATTTGGGGCGATGATGTGGACCCTGCGGTTCCTATGTCGCCTGCCTCGCGGCTCCACCTCCGGAAACGGGGAAATGAGATCCGCGCGTTTTTGGGATCGGTAGATAACTCCGAGTATGGGATTGTTTCCAATTCGGTTGTCCTCTATCGAGGGGACGGCTCGGAGGTGGCTCGATGTACTCTGCGGCATGGCCGGGAGTACTCGTTTGTGGAGGATTAGGATCGCCATTTCATGTGCATTCTATAATACCATCCATTCCCGACTCCCTCGGCTGGTCTGCTTTTAGCTGATCGGTCCTGGGTGACCATTTTTGTCGTTTCTGGCGCAACGGAGAGAGGGTCGCATCCTCTTTTGGTCTGAGTGGCAAGCGTAAGTCACCTCCGCGGAATAGTCCCGTGCACTCAGGGACCCACGAAGCCATTGCACCGACGAGCATCTTTATGTCCTGAGGGGGCTTAACTTCAAAACAAGATCAAGTGTAGTATCTGTTCTTATCAGCTTAATATCTGATATGCCAGGCAACGCCTGGCTCATATATTAAACTGATTTTTGGGCTTCGGCCATGGGATTGAAGCTTGCTTCGCCCTGGCCACGGGTTGTCTCGGTATCGCACTACCTCCGAGTACGGCCCTCTTCCCTTCGGGGAAGAACATCACTATCGAAAATAAAGCAAAAACTCATCAACAACACAACTACATACACGGCTCCCTTCCACTAATTTCGCACATCAATTCTTTATATTTTACAGATATCAACAGAACCCATCGAGTTCGACGCCGCAAGACAACACCGTCGCTAAAGACACCGAGAGGGTAGAGCAAGCACGTTTCTTTCCTCATTTTTGTTTAATCGGCATGCTGGCTATCGGAATTCAGTTGGCGACAAATTACCCTATTAACCACATGCCGCTGACTCGTAGTACCCGGTCATAGGCTTTCTGCGACAAACACATGCATACTTACCTGACGCGAGAGGTACTTTGATCAACAAGGAAGTCCTCTCAGGATGAGGCCCTCTCATTGCACTTCGACTGGGTTGACTCCTGCGATTACCCCAAATGTGGGTAACTCGAGCGTATAATTTCTGGTAGTGGGGACCTGCGTTCGCGCTCGTCCCCTTACAACAAACCAATCAAAAGCAAACTCATCCAACGCGCGAGCACACGGGCTTCTGGAACATTCGATTTCACCGTTCTTATGTTCCTCGTCGACCTCTCGTGCCACAACGCCGAACGACCGCTATAAAAGCGATATTTTCACCTCCTCCAATGTCTACGACCATACCACCGGGAAAGCACCGGTTCTCGTCTGATCACCGAAGTTAAGCCCGGTCGGGCGGGGTTAGTACTTGGATGGGTGACCGCCTGGGAATACCCCGTGTCGTAGACACCTTTTTCTTTTTTTTTCTTTCAGACGCTTCGAGCGCGTGGGCTGACCTGGGCCGAACCACATCGTTGCTCCAGCTTCTTCCCGGGCAAAACATAACTTTTTTATTGGTCGTTATCGCTTCTCGGCCTATTGGCTTTTTGTCGGTAGGTTCGTGATGTTACGAGATTCAGTTGGTTCTGTTCTCGTTGTCAGTTGATCACCTGTTGGTAGAGGACGCTTTGCACCCCCAACAGGCCGGCTGACTAAACAGTTCTTATGGCCTCTACGAGTTCGAGTGCTGTTAGGGCGCAGGTGGTGGATCCATGCTCCAGCTTACAGGCTGGTAACACTGTCTCGCCCTCTTCGAGAGTGACAACGCCGGTGCGGACTATGGCCGATGTGGTTGGTGACCGTGCTACTGGGAGTACTCCCAGTAGTGGTCCTTCTAAGGACCTTCCAGCCCCGTCGCTCGTAGTTCCGTATCCAGAACGCTGCGCCGTGGTCACCGTTCCTTCGTTGGCCCTGGCGGGGAAACCGAAGCTGTCGCCGGGGGAAGTCTGGGACGCTTTAGAGAAGGAATTCTCTCCTGCGGCCCAATACTTCGCCCAGATCCAGTCCCTGCGCACTGATCGCTTCCGTCTCTGGTGCCAGTCACCGGAGGTTTTGGAGGAGGTCATCGCGGCTGGTATCACTATCCGTGGTTTCCCGTGCAAGATCCAGCCCTATTCCTACAAGAAGAAGAGCTGGGTCACCGTGACACACTTGCCCTATGGCTTACCGGAGGAGGAATTAAAAGTATTCTTCGGTCGCTATGGGGTGGTGTGCAAGTTGGTCTACGTGCTGTTCCGGAACGTGAGAACTGGGACAGTCAAGATACTGATGGAGCTGCGAGAGGCCATCCCGACGCGTGTTCGCATCTGCGGTCATGCTGGGCTGGTCTATCACCAGGGGCAGGTTCGCACCTGTTTTCATTGTGGCACGGTTGGACATGAGTCCCGCCGTTGCCCGAAGAAGCAGGTCACTGTCACGAAGACGACGGCGAATCCTTCTTCGGGTGCCGGCGCGGACGCTGCGGCCCCTCCGGGGCCTCTCGTAAGCGCAAGCGTAACCGTAGGAGGAAGTCGAAGAAGGCCGTGGCCCCTTCGGACGCCCCTTCTTCGTCCCAGCCAGGGGCCCCAGTCGAGGCGATGGAGGATTCGTCGAGTGGCTCTGAGCCACTGGCGAAGAAACCCGCCTTGGAGTCGACCCTGCGACGGGTGGTTCTTCGGATCCACCTCTGGACTCGGCCCCGGTAGGTGGAGGTCATGGAGGAGCCTGTTGGAATTGACAGGTCTGCGTGGCTTGCCTCGGAGGCTGTGAAGCACTTCACGAGCTCCATGTGGAATCTCGTGAGGCGCTTTGACCGGGATTTCCCTCGTGACTGGGAAACTCGGACTATCGTTTGGTCGCTGGCTCCTACATCTACGTAGAGGACAACGAAGTTTATGGTGATGAGCTGGACCCTGCGGTTCCTCGTATCGCCTGCCTGCGGATCCACCTCCGGAAGCGGGGGATGAGATCCGCTCGTTTTGGGAAGGTTGCGGCACGGTCGTACTCTACGTTATGGGATTGTCTTCCAACATGTTATCCTCTATCGAGAGGATGGCGTGGAGTCGCAGTTGGGTAGTACACGGCGGAGATCGTGTTTGCCATGTGGATTAGGTGGGGTGGTCATTTCATGGTCATTCCCTAATTTTCATCCATTCCCGACTCCCTCGGCCGGTCCGCTTTAAGTGGATCGGTCCTGGGTGACCATTTTTGTCGTTTCTGGCGCAACGGAGAGAGGGTCGCATCCTCTTTTGGTCTGAGTGGCAAGCGTAAGCCACCTCCGCGGAATAGTCCCATGCACTCAGGGACCCACGATGCCATTGCACCGACGAGCATCTTTATGTCCTGAGGGGGCTTAACTTCAAAACAAGATCAAGTGTAGTATCTGTTCTTATCAGCTTAATATCTGATATGCCAGGCAACGCCTGGCTCATATATTAAACTGATTTTTGGGCTTCGGCCATGGGATTGAAGCTTGCTTCGCCCTGGCCACGGGTTGTCTCGGTATCGCACTACCTCCGAGTACGGCCCTCTTCCCTTCGGGGAAGAACATCACTATCGAAAATAAAGCAAAAACTCATCAACAACACAACTACATACACGGCTCCCTTCCACTAATTTCGCACATCAATTCTTTATATTTTACAGATATCAACAGAACCCATCGAGTTCGACGCCGCAAGACAACACCGTCGCTAAAGACACCGAGAGGGTAGAGCAAGCACGTTTCTTTCCTCATTTTTGTTTAATCGGCATGCTGGCTATCGGAATTCAGTTGGCGACAAATTACCCTATTAACCACATGCCGCTGACTCGTAGTACCCGGTCATAGGCTTTCTGCGACAAACACATGCATACTTACCTGACGCGAGAGGTACTTTGATCAACAAGGAAGTCCTCTCAGGATGAGGCCCTCTCATTGCACTTCGACTGGGTTGACTCCTGCGATTACCCCAAATGTGGGTAACTCGAGCGTATAATTTCTGGTAGTGGGGACCTGCGTTCGCGCTCGTCCCCTTACAACAAACCAATCAAAAGCAAACTCATCCAACGCGCGAGCACACGGGCTTCGTGGAACATTCGATTTCACCGTTCTTATGTTCCTCGTCGACCTCTCGTGCCACAACGCCGAACGACCGCTATAAAAGCGATATTTTCACCTCCTCCAATGTCTACGACCATACCACCGGGAAAGCACCGGTTCTCGTCTGATCACCGAAGTTAAGCCCGGGCGGGCGGGGTTAGTACTTGGATGGGTGACCGCCTGGGAATACCCCGTGTCGTAGACACCTTTTTCTTTTTTCTTTCTTTCAGACGCTTCGAGCGCGTGGGCTGACCTGGGCCGAACCACATCGTTGCTCCAGCTTCTTCCCGGGCAAAACATAACTTTTTTATGGGTCGTTATCGCTTCTCGGCCTATTGGCTTTTTGTCATTAGGTTCTTGATGTTACGAGATTCAGTTGGTTCTGTTCTCGTTGTCAGTTGATCACCTGTTGGTAGAGGACGCTTTGCACCCCCAACAGGCCGGCTGACTAAACAGTTCTTATGGCCTCTACGAGTTCGAGTGCTGTTAGGGCGCAGATGGTGGATCCATGCTCCAGCTTACAGGCTGGTAACACTGTCTCGCCCTCTTCGAGAGTTACAACGCCGGTACGGACTATGGCCGATGTGGTTGGTGACCGTGCTACTGGGAGTACTCCCAGTAGTGGTCCTTCTAAGGACCTTCCAGCCCCGTCGCTCGTAGTTCCGTACCCAGAACGCTGCGCCGTGGTCACCGTTCCTTCGTTGGCCCTGGCGGGGAAACCGAAGCTGTCGCCGGGGGAAGTCTGGGACGCTTTAGAGAAGGAATTCTCTCCTGCGGCCCAATACTTCGCCCAGATCCAGTCCCTGCGCACTGATCGCTTCCGTCTCTGGTGCCAGTCACCGGAGGTTTTGGAGGAGGTCATCGCGGCTGGTATCACTATCCGTGGTTTCCCGTGCAAGATCCAGCCCTATTCATACAAGAAGAAGAGCTGGGTCACCGTGACACACTTGCCCTATGGCTTGCCGGAGGAGGAATTAAAAGTATTCTTCGGCCGCTATGGGGTGGTGTGCAAGTTGGTCTACGTGCTGTTCCGGAACGTGAGAACTGGGACAGTCAAGATACTGATGGAGCTGCGAGAGGCCATCCCGACGCGTGTTCGCATTTGCGGTCATGCTGGGCTGGTCTATCACCAGGGGCAGGTTCGCACCTGTTTTCATTGTGGCACGGTTGGACACGAGTCCCGCCGTTGTCCGAAGAAGCAGGTCACTGTCACGAAGACGACGGCGAATCCTCCTTCGGGTGCCGGCGCGGACGATGTGGCCCCTCCGGGGCCTCCTCGTAAGCGCAAGCGTAACCGTAGGAGGAAGTCGAAGAAGGCCGTGGCCCCTTCGGACGCCCCTTCTTCGTCCCAGCCAGGGGCCCCAGCCGAGGCGATGGAGGATTCGTCAAGTGGCTCTGAGCCACTGGCGAAGAAACCCGCCTTGGAAGTCGACCCTGCGACGGGTGGTTCTTCGGATCCACCTCTGGACTCGGCCCCGGTAGTGGAGGTCATGGAGGAGCCTGTTGGAATTGACAGGGTCTGCGTGGCTTGCCCTCCGGAGGCTGTGCAAGCACTTCACGAGCTCCATGTGGAATCTCGTGAGGCGTTCGACCGGGATTTCCCTCGTGACATCGGAAACTCGGACTATCGTTTGGTCGCTGGCTCCTACATCTACGTAGAGGACAACGAAGTTTATGGTGATGAGCTGGACCCTGCGGTTCCTCTGTACTCACCTGCCCAGCGGATCCACCTCCGGAAGCGGGGTGATGAGATCCGCTCGATTTTGGGAAAGGTTGCGCGCACCGGTCGTACTCTACGTTATGACTTGTCTTCCAACAATGTTATCCTCTACCGAGAGGATGGCGTGGAGTTACGCCAGTGTGGGGTAGTTCACGGGCGGCAGATCGTGTTTGCCCATGTGGATTAGGTGGGGCTGGTCATTTCATGGTCATTCCCTAATTTTCATCCATTCCCGACTCCCTCGGCCGGTCCGCTTTAAGTGGATCGGTCCTGGGTGACCATTTTTGTCGTTTCTGGCGCAACGGAGAGAGGGTCGCATCCTCTTTTGGTCTGAGTGGCAAGCGTAAGCCACCTCCGCGGAATAGTCCCATGCACTCAGGGACCCACGATGCCATTGCACCGACGAGCATCTTTATGTCCTGAGGGGGCTTAACTTCAAAACAAGATCAAGTGTAGTATCTGTTCTTATCAGCTTAATATCTGATATGCCAGGCAACGCCTGGCTCATATATTAAACTGATTTTTGGGCTTCGGCCATGGGATTGAAGCTTGCTTCGCCCTGGCCACGGGTTGTCTCGGTATCGCACTACCTCCGAGTACGGCCCTCTTCCCTTCGGGGAAGAACATCACTATCGAAAATAAAGTAAAAACTCATCAACAACACAACTACATACACGGCTCCCTTCCACTAATTTCGCACATCAATTCTTTATATTTTACAGATATCAACAGAACCCATCGAGTTCGACGCCGCAAGACAACACCGTCGCTAAAGACACCGAGAGGGTAGAGCAAGCACGTTTCTTTCCTCATTTTTGTTTAATCGGCATGCTGGCTATCGGAATTCAGTTGGCGACAAATTACCCTATTAACCACATGCCGCTGACTCGTAGTACCCGGTCATAGGCTTTCTGCGACAAACACATGCATACTTACCTGACGCGAGAGGTACTTTGATCAACAAGGAAGTCCTCTCAGGATGAGGCCCTTTCATTGCACTTCGACTGGGTTGACTCCTGCGATTACCCCAAATGTGGGTAACTCGAGCGTATAATTTCTGGTAGTGGGGACCTGCGTTCGCGCTCGTCCCCTTACAACAAACCAATCAAAAGCAAACTCATCCAACGCGCGAGCACACGGGCTTCGTGGAACATTCGATTTCACCGTTCTTATGTTCCTCGTCGACCTCTCGTGCCACAACGCCGAACGACCGCTATAAAAGCGATATTTTCACCTCCTCCAATGTCTACGACCATACCACCGGGAAAGCACCGGTTCTCGTCTGATCACCGAAGTTAAGCCCGGGCGGGCGGGGTTAGTACTTGGATGGGTGACCGCCTGGGAATACCCCGTGTCGTAGACACCTTTTTCTTTTTTCTTTCTTTCAGACGCTTCGAGCGCGTGGGCTGACCTGGGCCGAACCACATCGTTGCTCCAGCTTCTTCCCGGGCAAAACATAACTTTTTTATGGGTCGTTATCGCTTCTCGGCCTATTGGCTTTTTGTCATTAGGTTCGTGATATTACGAGTTCAGTTGGTTCTGTTCTCGTTGTCAGTTGATCACCTGTTGGTAGAGGACGCTTTGCACCCCCAACAGGCCGGCTGCTAAACAGTTCTGGGCCTCAACGAGTTCTACGAGTGCTGTTAGGGCGCAGGTGGTGGATCCATGCTCCAGCTTACAGGCTGGTAACACTGCCTCGCCCTCTTCGAGATTGACAACGCCGGTGCGGACTATGGCCGATGTGGTTGGTGACCGTGCTACTGGGAGTACTCCCAGTAGTGGTCCTTCTAAGGACCTTCCAGCCCCGTCGCTCGTAGTTCCGTACCCAGAACGCTGCGCCGTGGTCACCGTTCCTTCGTTGGCCTTGGCGGGGAAACGAAGCTGTCGCCGGGGGAAGTCTGGGACGCTTTAGAGAAGGAATTCTCTCCTGCGGCCAGTACTTCGCCCAGATCCAGTCTTGCGCTCTGATCGCTTCCGTCTCTGGTGCCAGTCACCGGAGGTTTTGGAAAACGTCATCGCGGCTGGTATCTACCATTCGTGGTTTCCCCGTGTGATCCGGCCCTATTCCTACAAGAAGAAGAGTTGGGTCACCGTGACGCACCTGCCCTATGGCATACCGGAGGAGGAATTGAAAGTATTCTTCGGTCGCTATGGGGTGGTGTGCAAGCTGTCTACGTGCTGTTCCGGAACGTGAGGACTGGGACAGTAAAGATTTTGATGGAGCTACGAGAGGCCATCCCGACGCGTGTTCGCATCTGCGGTCATGCTGGGCTGGTCTATCACCAGGGGCAGGTTCGTACCTGTTTCAATTGTGGAGCGGTTGGACATGAGTCCCGCCGCTGCCCAAAGAAGCAGGTCCCTGCCACGAAGTCGACGGCGAATCCTTCTTCGGGTGCCGGCGCGGACGCCCGCCCTTCGGGGCCTAAGCGTAAGCGCAAGCGTAACCGTCGGAGGAAGTCGAAGAAGGCCGTGGCCCCTTCGGACGCCCCTTCTTCGTCCCAGCCAGGGGCCCCAGTCGAGGTGATGGAGGATTCGTCGAGTGGCTCTGAGCCACTCGCGAAGAGACCCGCCTTGGTCGTCGACCCTGCGACGGGTGGCTCTTCGGATCCACCTCTGGACTCGGCACCGGTTGTGAGGTCATGGAGACTGCTGTGGGTTCTCACATTGTCGGCGTGCCCTCCGATGATCCGGTTGTACAGTTCCTTCACGAGCTCCATGTGGCATCTCGTGCGGCTCTGGACCGCGATTACCCACGCAGTGAGGACAATTCGGATTACCGTCTCGTCCACGGTTCCTATGTTTTTGTGGAGGAGGGTGAGGTTTTTGGCGACGATGTCGATCCTTCGGATCCCATGCCGCCTGGCTGGCGGCTTCACATGCAGCATAGGGGCGATGAGATCCGCGCGTTTTTGGGTTCGGGTGTGGTCTTCGACTATGACTTGCTTTCGGACAAGGCTATCCTCTTCACGGAGGACGGGTCGGAGATCCGGCGGTGTACCTTGCGGTATACCCGCCCGGTGGAGATTGAGGAGGATTAGGTGTGGGTTGCCATTTTCATGTGCATTCCATAAATCCATCCATTCCCGACTCCCTCGGCCGGTCTGCTTTAGCTGGATCGGTCCTGGGTGACCATTTTTGTCGTTTCTGGCGCAACGGAGAGAGGGTCGCATCCTCTTTTGGTCTGAGTGGCAAGCGTAAGCCACCTCCGCGGAATAGTTCCTGCACTTAGGGATTCACGATGTCATTTGCACCGCGGCATCTTTATATCCTGAAGGGGCTTAACTTCAAAACAAGATCAAGTGTAGTATCTGTTCTTATCAGCTTAATATCTGATATGCCAGGCAACGCCTGGCTCATATATTAAACTGATTTTTGGGCTTCGGCCATGGGATTGAAGCTTGCTTCGCCCTGGCCACGGGTTGTCTCGGTATCGCACTACCTCCGAGTACGGCCCTCTTCCCTTCGGGGAAGAACATCACTATCGAAAATAAAGCAAAAACTCATCAACAACACAACTACATACACGGCTCCCTTCCACTAATTTCGCACATCAATTCTTTATATTTTACAGATATCAACAGAACCCATCGAGTTCGACGCCGCAAGACAACACCGTCGCTAAAGACACCGAGAGGGTAGAGCAAGCACGTTTCTTTCCTCATTTTTGTTTAATCGGCATGCTGGCTATCGGAATTCAGTTGGCGACAAATTACCCTATTAACCACATGCCGCTGACTCGTAGTACCCGGTCATAGGCTTTCTGCGACAAACACATGCATACTTACCTGACGCGAGAGGTACTTTGATCAACAAGGAAGTCCTCTCAGGATGAGGCCCTCTCATTGCACTTCGACTGGGTTGACTCCTGCGATTACCCCAAATGTGGGTAACTCGAGCGTATAATTTCTGGTAGTGGGGACCTGCGTTCGCGCTCGTCCCCTTACAACAAACCAATCAAAAGCAAACTCATCCAACGCGCGAGCACACGGGCTTCGTGGAACATTCGATTTCACCGTTCTTATGTTCCTCGTCGACCTCTCGTGCCACAACGCCGAACGACCGCTATAAAAGCGATATTTTCACCTCCTCCAATGTCTACGACCATACCACCGGGAAAGCACCGGTTCTCGTCTGATCACCGAAGTTAAGCCCGGGCGGGCGGGGTTAGTACTTGGATGGGTGACCGCCTGGGAATACCCCGTGTCGTAGACACCTTTTTCTTTTTTCTTTCTTTCAGACGCTTCGAGCGCGTGGGCTGACCTGGGCCGAACCACATCGTTGCTCCAGCTTCTTCCCGGGCAAAACATAACTTTTTTATGGGTCGTTATCGCTTCTCGGCCTATTGGCTAAGATCAAGTGTAGTATCTGTTCTTATCAGCTTAATATCTGATATGCCAGGCAACGCCTGGCTCATATATTAAACTGATTTTTGGGCTTCGGCCATGGGATTGAAGCTTGCTTCGCCCTGGCCACGGGTTGTCTCGGTATCGCACTACCTCCGAGTACGGCCCTCTTCCCTTCGGGGAAGAACATCACTATCGAAAATAAAGTAAAAACTCATCAACAACACAACTACATACACGGCTCCCTTCCACTAATTTCGCACATCAATTCTTTATATTTTACAGATATCAACAGAACCCATCGAGTTCGACGCCGCAAGACAACACCGTCGCTAAAGACACCGAGAGGGTAGAGCAAGCACGTTTCTTTCCTCATTTTTGTTTAATCGGCATGCTGGCTATCGGAATTCAGTTGGCGACAAATTACCCTATTAACCACATGCCGCTGACTCGTAGTACCCGGTCATAGGCTTTCTGCGACAAACACATGCATACTTACCTGACGCGAGAGGTACTTTGATCAACAAGGAAGTCCTCTCAGGATGAGGCCCTCTCATTGCACTTCGACTGGGTTGACTCCTGCGATTACCCCAAATGTGGGTAACTCGAGCGTATAATTTCTGGTAGTGGGGACCTGCGTTCGCGCTCGTCCCCTTACAACAAACCAATCAAAAGCAAACTCATCCAACGCGCGAGCACACGGGCTTCGTGGAACATTCGATTTCACCGTTCTTATGTTCCTCGTCGACCTCTCGTGCCACAACGCCGAACGACCGCTATAAAAGCGATATTTTCACCTCCTCCAATGTCTACGACCATACCACCGGGAAAGCACCGGTTCTCGTCTGATCACCGAAGTTAAGCCCGGGCGGGCGGGGTTAGTACTTGGATGGGTGACCGCCTGGGAATACCCCGTGTCGTAGACACCTTTTTCTTTTTTCTTTCTTTCAGACGCTTCGAGCGCGTGGGCTGACCTGGGCCGAACCACATCGTTGCTCCAGCTTCTTCCCGGGCAAAACATAACTTTTTTATGGGTCGTTATCGCTTCTCGGCCTATTGGCTAAGATCAAGTGTAGTATCTGTTCTTATCAGCTTAATATCTGATATGCCAGGCAACGCCTGGCTCATATATTAAACTGATTTTTGGGCTTCGGCCATGGGATTGAAGCTTGCTTCGCCCTGGCCACGGGTTGTCTCGGTATCGCACTACCTCCGAGTACGGCCCTCTTCCCTTCGGGGAAGAACATCACTATCGAAAATAAAGTAAAAACTCATCAACAACACAACTACATACACGGCTCCCTTCCACTAATTTCGCACATCAATTCTTTATATTTTACAGATATCAACAGAACCCATCGAGTTCGACGCCGCAAGACAACACCGTCGCTAAAGACACCGAGAGGGTAGAGCAAGCACGTTTCTTTCCTCATTTTTGTTTAATCGGCATGCTGGCTATCGGAATTCAGTTGGCGACAAATTACCCTATTAACCACATGCCGCTGACTCGTAGTACCCGGTCATAGGCTTTCTGCGACAAACACATGCATACTTACCTGACGCGAGAGGTACTTTGATCAACAAGGAAGTCCTCTCAGGATGAGGCCCTCTCATTGCACTTCGACTGGGTTGACTCCTGCGATTACCCCAAATGTGGGTAACTCGAGCGTATAATTTCTGGTAGTGGGGACCTGCGTTCGCGCTCGTCCCCTTACAACAAACCAATCAAAAGCAAACTCATCCAACGCGCGAGCACACGGGCTTCGTGGAACATTCGATTTCACCGTTCTTATGTTCCTCGTCGACCTCTCGTGCCACAACGCCGAACGACCGCTATAAAAGCGATATTTTCACCTCCTCCAATGTCTACGACCATACCACCGGGAAAGCACCGGTTCTCGTCTGATCACCGAAGTTAAGCCCGGGCGGGCGGGGTTAGTACTTGGATGGGTGACCGCCTGGGAATACCCCGTGTCGTAGACACCTTTTTCTTTTTTCTTTCTTTCAGACGCTTCGAGCGCGTGGGCTGACCTGGGCCGAACCACATCGTTGCTCCAGCTTCTTCCCGGGCAAAACATAACTTTTTTATGGGTCGTTATCGCTTCTCGGCCTATTGGCTTTTTGTCATTAGGTTCGTGATATTACGAGTTTCAGTTGGTTCTGTTCTCGTTGTCAGTTGATCACCTGTTGGTAGAGGACGCTTTGCACCCCCAACAGGCCGGCTGACTAAACAGTTCTTATGGCCTCTACGAGTTCGAGTGCTGTTAGGGCGCAGACGGTGGATCCATGCTCCAGCTTACAGGCTGGTAACACTGTCTCGCCCTCTTCGAGAGTTACAACGCCGGTACGGACTATGGCCGATGTGGTTGGTGACCGTGCTACTGGGAGTACTCCCAGTAGTGGTCCTTCTAAGGACCTTCCAGCCCCGTCGCCCGTAGTTCCGTACCCAGAACGCTGCGCCGTGGTCACCGTTCCTTCGTTGGCCCTGGCGGGGAAATCGAAGCTGTCGCCGGGGGAAGTGTGGGACGCTTTAGAGAAGGAATTCTCTCCTGCGGCCCAGTACTTCGCCCAGATCCAGTCCCTGCGCACTGACCGCTTCCGTCTCTGGTGCACGTCGCCGGAGGTTTTGGAAAACGTCATCGCGGCTGGTATCTCCATTCGTGGTTTCCCGTGTAAGATCCAGCCCTATTCCTACAAGAAGAAGAGCTGGGTCACCGTCACGCACTTGCCCTATGGCTTGCCGGAGGAGGAATTGAAAGTATTCTTCGGCGGCTATGGGGTGGTGTGTAAGCTGGTCTACGTGCTGTTCCGGAACGTGAGGACTGGGACAGTAAAGCTTCTTATGGAGCTACGAGAGGCCATCCCGACGCGTGTTCGCATCTGCGGTCATGCTGGGCTGGTCTATCACCAGGGGCAGGTTCGTACCTGTTTTCATTGTGGCACGGTTGGACATGAGTCCCGCCGTTGCCCCAAGAAGAAGCAGGTCACTGCCACGCAGAAGACGGCGAAGCCTTCTTCGGGTGCCGACGCGGACGCGGCGACCCTTACGGGGTCTAAGCGTAAGCGTAAGCGCAACCGTAGGAGGAAGTCGAAGAGGGCCGTGGCCCCTTCGGACGCCCCTTCTTCGTCCCAGCCAGGGGCCCCAGTCGAGGTGATGGAGGATTCGTCGAGTGGCTCTGAGCCACTTGCGAAGAAACCCGCCTTGGAAGTTGACCCTGCGACGGGTGGCTCTTCGGATCCACCTCTGGACTCGGCACCGGTTGTCGGGGACATGGAGACTGATGTGGGTTCTCACATTGTCGGCGTGCCCTCCGATGATCCGGTTGTACAGTTCCTTCACGAGCTCCATGTGGCATCTCGTGCGGCTCTGGACCGCGATTACCCACGCAGTGAGGACAATTCGGATTACCGTCTCGTCCACGGTTCCTATGTTTTTGTGGAGGAGGGTGAGGTTTTTGGCGACGATGTCGATCCTTCGGATCCCATGCCGCCTGGCTGGCGGCTTCACATGCAGCATAGGGGCGATGAGATCCGCGCGTTTTTGGGTTCGGGTGTGGTCTTCGACTATGACTTGCTTTCGGACAAGGCTATCCTCTTCACGGAGGACGGGTCGGAGATCCGGCGGTGTACCTTGCGGTATACCCGCCCGGTGGAGATTGAGGAGGATTAGGTGTGGGTTGCCATTTTCATGTGCATTCCATAAATCCATCCATTCCCGACTCCCTCGGCTGTTCTGCCTTTAGCTGATCGGCCCTGGGTGACCATTTTTGTCGTTTCTGGCGCAACGGAGAGAGGGTCGCATCCTCTTTTGGTCTGAGTGGCATGCGTAAGCCACCTCCGCGGAATAGTTCCTTGCACTTAGGGATTCACGATGTCATTTGCACCGCCGGCATCTCTATATCCTGAAGGGGCTTAACTTCAAAACAAGATCAAGTGTAGTATCTGTTCTTATCAGCTTAATATCTGATATGCCAGGCAACGCCTGGCTCATATATTAAACTGATTTTTGGGCTTCGGCCATGGGATTGAAGCTTGCTTCGCCCTGGCCACGGGTTGTCTCGGTATCGCACTACCTCCGAGTACGGCCCTCTTCCCTTCGGGGAAGAACATCACTATCGAAAATAAAGTAAAAACTCATCAACAACACAACTACATACACGGCTCCCTTCCACTAATTTCGCACATCAATTCTTTATATTTTACAGATATCAACAGAACCCATCGAGTTCGACGCCGCAAGACAACACCGTCGCTAAAGACACCGAGAGGGTAGAGCAAGCACGTTTCTTTCCTCATTTTTGTTTAATCGGCATGCTGGCTATCGGAATTCAGTTGGCGACAAATTACCCTATTAACCACATGCCGCTGACTCGTAGTACCCGGTCATAGGCTTTCTGCGACAAACACATGCATACTTACCTGACGCGAGAGGTACTTTGATCAACAAGGAAGTCCTCTCAGGATGAGGCCCTCTCATTGCACTTCGACTGGGTTGACTCCTGCGATTACCCCAAATGTGGGTAACTCGAGCGTATAATTTCTGGTAGTGGGGACCTGCGTTCGCGCTCGTCCCCTTACAACAAACCAATCAAAAGCAAACTCATCCAACGCGAGCACACGGGCTTCGTGGAACATTCGATTTCACCGTTCTTGTGTTCCTCGTCGACCTCTCGTGCCACAACGCCGAACGACCGCTATAAAAGCGATATTTTCACCTCCTCCAATGTCTACGACCATACCACCGGGAAAGCACCGGTTCTCGTCTGATCACCGAAGTTAAGCCCGGGCGGGCGGGGTTAGTACTTGGATGGGTGACCGCCTGGGAATACCCCGTGTCGTAGACACCTTTTTCTTTTTTCTTTCTTTCAGACGCTTCGAGCGCGTGGGCTGACCTGGGCCGAACCACATCGTTGCTCCAGCTTCTTCCCGGGCAAAACATAACTTTTTTATGGGTCGTTATCGCTTCTCGGCCTATTGGCTAAGATCAAGTGTAGTATCTGTTCTTATCAGCTTAATATCTGATATGCCAGGCAACGCCTGGCTCATATATTAAACTGATTTTTGGGCTTCGGCCATGGGATTGAAGCTTGCTTCGCCCTGGCCACGGGTTGTCTCGGTATCGCACTACCTCCGAGTACGGCCCTCTTCCCTTCGGGGAAGAACATCACTATCGAAAATAAAGTAAAAACTCATCAACAACACAACTACATACACGGCTCCCTTCCACTAATTTCGCACATCAATTCTTTATATTTTACAGATATCAACAGAACCCATCGAGTTCGACGCCGCAAGACAACACCGTCGCTAAAGACACCGAGAGGGTAGAGCAAGCACGTTTCTTTCCTCATTTTTGTTTAATCGGCATGCTGGCTATCGGAATTCAGTTGGCGACAAATTACCCTATTAACCACATGCCGCTGACTCGTAGTACCCGGTCATAGGCTTTCTGCGACAAACACATGCATACTTACCTGACGCGAGAGGTACTTTGATCAACAAGGAAGTCCTCTCAGGATGAGGCCCTCTCATTGCACTTCGACTGGGTTGACTCCTGCGATTACCCCAAATGTGGGTAACTCGAGCGTATAATTTCTGGTAGTGGGGACCTGCGTTCGCGCTCGTCCCCTTACAACAAACCAATCAAAAGCAAACTCATCCAACGCGCGAGCACACGGGCTTCGTGGAACATTCGATTTCACCGTTCTTATGTTCCTCGTCGACCTCTCGTGCCACAACGCCGAACGACCGCTATAAAAGCGATATTTTCACCTCCTCCAATGTCTACGACCATACCACCGGGAAAGCACCGGTTCTCGTCTGATCACCGAAGTTAAGCCCGGTCGGGCGGGGTTAGTACTTGGATGGGTGACCGCCTGGGAATACCCCGTGTCGTAGACACCTTTTTCTTTTTTCTTTCTTTCAGACGCTTCGAGCGCGTGGGCTGACCTGGGCCGAACCACATCGTTGCTCCAGCTTCTTCCCGGGCAAAACATAACTTTTTTATGGGTCGTTATCGCTTCTCGGCCTATTGGCTTTTGAAACGATCAAAGTTCGTGAGTTTTCTACGAGTTTTCCGTGGTTTACGAGTTCTTCGAGCTGTATAGGAGACTGTGGTGGATCCATGCTCCAGAGTTTACTCTGGTAACACTGCTACTCCTCTTCGAGTTTATCAACGCCGTTTCCAGTTGGTGGCATTGGACCGTGCCTTTCTGGTGGTTCTCTTCAGAACCTTGGTGCTGCCATCTGGTTGTGGTTCTTCTGGTACCCTGTTTGGTACCTTTCGTGGACTGGTTGTCTCCGACTCCCTGTTTGGAGTCTTCGTCGCTCCGGCACCCTGTTCGGTGCCTTTGGTGTCTTGGAGCCCGTGTGTGTGGTCCAGTCCGTGGTCGTCTCGTCCCTCCCCCTGTGGGGAAGGGCTGGTCTTCGTCCTCTCTCTTTGAGGTCTGTGTGTTTTTTCTTGTTTGTGTGCTCCTGGTCCTTTTGTTTGGACCGTGTTTCAGTTCGGTTTTTTTGGGCACGATGTCGTTCCCCTACTCAAACCGGGCTGTCCGTACCACCCTCCCGGACCTTGCTTTGCGTGGGCAGGCTAAGGCTACCGTTGAGGAGGTACAACGTAATTTACGCTCCGTGGTCGCCCCGCTTAAAGATTTTTTTGCATGCGTCCAACTTTTTTCTTCCACTGAGTTGAGGCTGGTCTTCACCAGTTCGGCTAAGATGGAAGACGCACTTAACCGAGGGTTGTCCTTTCGGACTCACCCTCTCGTATTCTCGAGCATGTCCCCTTACACTTGGGTGACGGTGTCTCGT
>OZ035997.1:17189922-17194922 GCA_964035015.1 Corallium rubrum
ACCTGTAATGGGCTGAATGGCGCAGATTTTCATGTTGGAAAAGGAGTGGTTGCCACTGTTGAAGTGCCTGGCAACAGGTTTGTTTTGCACATTGTTTTTGACATCACGAAGGTGTTCAACAAACCTGTCGCCTAAACGTCTTCCAGTTTCTCCGATGTAAAGCATGGGACATTTACTGCAAGAGATACAGTAAATGAGGTTGGAGGAAGTGCAAGTGAAACTATGGGTTATGTTGAACCTACATTTTGGAGCCGAAATTGAAATTGAGGAGTCTAAATATTTACAGGTGGTGCACCTACAACGACAGCAAGAGCTGGTGCCAACATGTGATACCAAGGCTTGCTGCAGTGAGCTGTGAACAACGTTTTCCCGGATGTTTTTGCTATGCCGAAAAGATACTAGGGGTTTCTCAGAGAAAATGGAAGATGTTTCTGGGTCATTTTTAATGAGGTCGAAATTGCGGCTAATGATGCCCCTTACTTTGAAATTAAAGGGATGCAAAGTGAGAACTAGAGGTACTTTTTCATTAGAAATGGTAGCCAAAGGTTCGCTTAAGGTGTCAGAACGGGAAATGTTGGAGACCTTGTGTAAGGCAGTGTCTAAGAGGTGGGAAGGATACCCGCGATTAACAAAAAAGTTTCTCATTTCCAAACATTTGGCATTGAAATCGTCATCTTCACTGCAGAGGCGGCGAAGACGAAGAAATTGAGAGAAAGGAATGGAAGTTTTGGTGTGTTTAGGATGATGAGAGGAGAAGAGGAGGTAGCTATGAGAGTCAGTGGTCTTGTAAAAGACAGAAGTGCTCAGCTTATTACCATTAATGGAGACGAGAATATCTAAGAATGACACACTAGTCTCACTGATCTCCCATGTGAACTGGAGTGCTGGGTGGAAGTCATTAACATAGTTAATGAAGCAAACCAGGTCAGCGCGTGAACATGATGCAGTGCCTAAGCAATCATCAATGAACCGACCATAGTAGTCAGGTAGGAAACCAGTGTATTGTTCAAAGATTTGTTTTTCCATTTTGAAAAATTTTCTCATGTTTCTGAGGATGATTCTGTAATACCAACAAATAAGTTGGCATAGTTAGGGCCCATTTTGGTACCCATGGCTACACCACTAACTTGTTGGTAATGCTCACCATCAAACGAAAAATTGTTGAGGGTGAGTACTAACTCGGCCAGGTGTAACAAAGTAGTGGTCGATGGCTCCCGAGTTGTGCGTTGATCAAAGAAATATTTAAGTGCTTGAAGACCATCGTGATGCGGGATGACAATGTTTGGAAATGAGAAACTTTTTTGTTAATCGCGTGTATCCTTCCCGCCTCTTAGACACTGCCTTACACAAGGTCTCCAACATTTTCCGTTCAGACACCTTAAGCGAACCTTTGGCTACCATTTCTAATGAAAAAGTACCTCTAGTTCTCACTTTTCATCCCTTTAATTTCAAAGTAAGGGACATCATTAGCCGCAATTTCGACCTCATTAAAAATGACCCAGAAACATCTTCCATTTTCTCTGAGAAACCCCTAGTATCTTTTCGGCATAGCAAAAACGTCCGGGAAAACGTTGTTCACAGCTCACTGCAGCAAGCCTTGGTATCACATGTTGGCACCAGCTCTTGCTGTCGTGGTAGGTGCAACACCTGTAAATATTTAGACTCCTCAATTTCAATTTCGGCTCCAAAATGTAGGTTCAACATAACCCATAGTTTCACTTGCACTTCCTCCAACCTCATTTACTGTATTTCTTGCAGTAAATGTCCCATGCTTTACATCGGAGAAACCGGAAGACGTTTAGGTGACAGGTTTGCTGAACACCTTCGTGATGTCAAAAAGAATGTGCAAAACAAACCTGTTGCCAGGCACTTCAACAGTGCCAACCACTCCTTTTCCAACATGAAAATCTGCGCCATTCAGCCCAGTACAGGTTGTAACGATACTCGTCGTAAACAAGAAATGCGTCTCATTTACAAACTTGGTACCATTCACCCTCACGGCCTCAATGAGCGATTCTCTTTCATTTAGCTCACTCCACCACCATATTCCATACCTTTTCCTTAAGGTTACATTATATGATGAAACACTGATTTTCGTCATTTTTACATTTTTATATATTTATATCGAGGGGCTGGAGTTCTTTCGATTGCCGCAAATTTTTTTCGAAAATATTAAAATGCGACCGAGATATAACTAAAAATCTAACGACCACTATTTTTTTGCCGCGAAAGTTGTAATTGTAATTGACAGTGTGTGGATATAGGTGTGATAATCAATACCGGATAAGGTTTAGCGGCGTGTTTGTTTATTTAGAAAGATATCCTTTATCATACTTTGTATACTGTCCATACAACACAGCGAAATTTTCTTTTTCGAGCGGTAACAAGTGATTTTTCCCGATCGTAAGTACGCGGGTTTCATGTCTCCGAAATCAAAGGGACAGAGAAAGAATACAAGTCCATTTTGCTTTACACGGAGAAAGAAAAAAGCTGAGCGAAAGGAATTTATTGCGAACGAGAAACAAGCTCTGGCGAATAGTGACATGGGCTCATGGTTTTCTCAAGAAGAACAGTGGCCAGAACAATTCGACGATTCCAGAGCTTGTTCTTCAGCGGCAACTGAAGCAGCAACCGCGAGCGCGAGTAAGAGGAAGATAGAAGAAAGCATGAAAGCGTTTCTCTCTGAAGACACAGGTGGCCGCGTTACAGAATCAACTGATAGTTCTGATTTTGAATCATTATTTGATAGCAGCGAAGACGAAGAACGCCACGAGGAAGGTTCTGTCTTTTTGTAATTATATCTAATTATTTTGTAAAGTATAAATTATGAATGCACACAATTTTTAATTATTTATTGAAAATAATCCTAGTAATAACAAGTCCAGCTTCAAATGCTATATCTTCAATGAACAGTTCTTTCAACATGACATTTGAAACTAGACCTTTAGTCTGAACTACACTGTAACATGTTATACACTTAGTCAGTGATTTGCTTGTCAGTTTTTTAATTCCCAGACAAACTCGCACTACTAGGCTGAACATTGTCATAGTCTACACGTAGCGCCCAGCAGAAACGCGCTTGATCTACGCGTGGCTAGGCTGAACTGGCAAATAAAAGCAATACTTATATAGGCATAACAGCAACATGCACAATTTGTCACGCTAAAACGGCATTAAATTATGCGTTCTTATAGGCCTATTCTATTCGCTGAACTTTTCATGTGTAAAATCTACAGGATGACCTAAATTTACATTAGTCATGAAACCGGCCTTCCATTTACATTAGTTGGACACATGAAAAGTTTGACGCATAAAGCAGGCCATACTTTCGCCTTACTATACAGGGTGTCTCAAAAAAAGACTACCTTTTCATATTCAAATTAGCGTGTTAATTCAAGCAACCTATTGTAGTTCTTTGAAATACGCTAATTTGAATTTGAAAAGGTAGCCTTTTTTTGAGACACACCGTATAAATACTATTAGAAATAAAATACAATATCATGGTGCAGTATGTGGTAAGTTCATCACTTCGCAGAAAACCTTCAGAGTAACAGTGAATGCGTCCTAAAATAAATCATAAAGCGACGTGAATAAGTGAATTATTTTCAGTATAGGTATATATACTAGAGGAAATCGAACTCTAAATTATATGTCACGGACACGGTATAGGTACACGCATTTCAATCACGATTATATAGACGTGGACGCTATCAAAATAAACAATGTTACAATAACTTGTATACAATAAATTATATATACACTTTAGTCTTTACTCTCGACTTTACTGTACCTCTCTAATTTCACCTTTCACATCACCTGAAGCAATGTGTCTTATGAAGTTTAGAACTTGGCATGGAAAACCATAATCAGCGTCTTCTCCTCCAATATTCTTTCGCTGTTGAAAAGGTATAAAAATAATGTAACGTTTATAGAGTATTTTACAATAACTAAGTACCATATGGCATATATAATTTCATCTTGGTAGCATTCAAACTCACCAGCAAAACATGCGCCCATTGACAGTAATGGACATATCGTACTTTTCTCGGCGGCTTTCCTCTTTTCTGCCGATCAGCCATAGTGGAAAGTAGGTCCCCTTGGCCGCAGGAGATCTACCGCATAGCCACACCCTAATTAGTTTCTCTGCCACAATTAGCGTTTCACCTGTTCGCCACAACTACGAGGAAATATGTATCATAATCATATTATGTTGTCTTAAGAGCCGTTGAGCTCAGCTTAGTAGTTATTAGCTTTACCTAACGTGAGCGACGACTCCTCAACAGCAACGTGAACGTCCACGTCCGCATACATTTTGACTTTGGTACTCTCACTTTGCTGAATTGCTGCAGGTTTGATATCGGTTCCGCAATGAAGCAGTGTCCAAGTCAGCGTTCAGCGTTCTTTACAAATACCGGAGAAAAGACCAATGGGGAAAAAGCCGGCAAAACAAAGCGATCACCGACCGGAATTAGGGGGTGATTACATGGAGAAATTTCAGCCCGGGCTGAGATTTCAGCCCGGCTACTGAGGTATGGAAAGGAGGAGAATGATTTGAATAAGAACGCATGTTTGTGACAACTTAACGGATCTCCACACTTCGTGTTTCTTATTCAAATCACTCTCCTCTTTTCTATACCTCAGTAGCCGGGCTGAAATTTCTCCATGTAATCGGCCCCTAAATATTGAAAATTTATGCTCGAGATATCAGTGTCACAGTTGTGAGTTGTCTAGATTTACATCGGCATCGCTAGCTTGCTAACGACTACCGCTAGCTTTCTCCCACAATGACGACATCCTGCCACATTGCTCTTTCTACAGCGATATCCTGCCGCATTGCTGATTTTTCAAGCTGCCTACCGCACTATTCTACCGCATTGGAGCATTTTGCAAAGTAGCCTGCCGCAGGAGATCTTCCGCTAAAGTGGCCTACTTTCCACTATGGCCGATCAGCCACGCTTGCTTCAAGATTCTCTATGAAAATTGAGCCATCGAATCTGCAT